>UYYA01004304.1:0-125649 GCA_900624975.1 Angiostrongylus costaricensis
CTGTCTGGATGCCGCGCTGCACGTGAAGATCAGCCTATAAAGTCGCTTAAAACTAAGAGAAAAAAGCAGAAAGTTATTGGATGAACGGAAAGCGCCGAATATTAAATTTCTACTCCTATTTCTCGCTCTAAGCCTAAAAATGAGATGTTCTTTGGTGGCCATGGAAGCTGCATACGCAAAGACTACTTTGAAGAAATCTCTCCAAGACATTATAATGTTCCGCTGTTAGACCTCATTAACGAAGATGATACTCAGTAATTTTCTTCGTGATTAAGCCAACACAAAGTTGGTTCAAAACTTTTATTCCGCAAAGGTCTCAGCGCCATCGTTTTCTCCGGAGCCGCGTTGATTCAAGTCGATAGTCTCAAGATCGTCATTGTTGCGACGTGGATGTTCGTAGTAACATCGGATTGAATCAGGTGGAGTGAGCACCACTTGAATGAGGAACTTTGCCAGGAGGTGCTGTCTTATACAGGACGAATGTTGTACAACTTCCAGTTAATTTGCTCTGCATCTTGCCTGACATTGCGTTCTGTAGCAGTGCACACTTCATTTGTTGGCAGATAGCCGTGACAAGACCTTAAAAATTCTTACCAACCGTATCACCTGTATCAGCTGTCGCCCTGTTCACGTTGAGTGATTTCAGCGGACGCCGATAAATTTTCGACGGCTCTCGTGCATCGGTTGCCGTTCATACCCATAACGTGTCTGGTCCACCTTATCTTCAACAATTTAGCATATAGAATGGAATCTCCGAATATTTATCGTTGACGTAGCACGGAGCTTCGGATTCCATCCCTAAATTGGGTGATAGGGATACTCCTAGTATCGTCCTTTCAAATGCGCGTTCTATAACGCTTGGTGATCTCTCAGCCTGCTTATGTAGAGGCTAGGTTTTTGACGCATACGTTAAGGCAAGGAGAATCGTGGAGTCGATGAGGTGGGCTTGGAATCAGGTGCTCTTTGTTTTCTTCAGTACATTCTCTATTCTAGCAAATAGCCTTTAAACCACTTTCTTCCTTCTGCTCAACCCTGGAGCTAAGTTGTTCATCGTGTTGATTTCCTAAACTCCAAAAAAAAATTCTATAGCCTTCGGAGCCAATCACGTTGGACGTGAATGGAGAATACAAAACTAAACTGTTCTTCATAAACATCGTTTTTGTAAGGTTTAGTCGATGACTAGTCTTTCTAAAAGTGTTATCAAAACCGACTAGCATTCGCACCACTCAACCGATACTTGGTGTTATAAGGACGATGCATAGCGAAGATAGTATAATTTCCGACCATCGCTTGTAATATAATTACCGACTATCACCTCCGTGTTGTCCCATGGAGTTCGCGTGACGTACTCGAGGGTAGCGGTAAATAATTTTATCGAGATGGTGTAGCCTTGCATAACCCCATATTTGACGTCGATGTTAATATCGTTATTGAATGGTAATATATTGTTTGTGAAATTTTCATAGAGCTCACGAAGAATCCTTATCTGCTGAGTGTTGATGCCCTGGGCGTCCGTGTCTTCCAAAGCAGCTTCTCACACTACATAGTCAAAAGTTTTCTTTAAATCGATGAATATGAGGCAGAGAGGTCCGTTGTGCTCTTGTGGTACATCAAAGAATATTTTCCAAATCGACCGCCATTTCACCTTCGCATTAATAATCAGAACTTCCTTGGATTATTAAACTAACTCCAGGTTGACACAGTTTGTTTCATCAACCTCGTATTAGTTTATTAATCTAAGAACGTGCTTCATTGAGTATTGCTATCGTGTGGGTGGGATGCATCGTACTGATTCTTTTTTTCGAAAAACTGTTTTTTTACAAAGCTGCCCTTCAGCCAGTTTTTTATCAATCCTATTTATTATGACTCGA
The DNA here is from genome assembly GCA_900624975.1 of Angiostrongylus costaricensis. NCBI lineage: Eukaryota > Metazoa > Nematoda > Chromadorea > Rhabditida > Metastrongylidae > Angiostrongylus > Angiostrongylus costaricensis. Next base: position 1,872 of record UYYA01004304.1, read on the forward strand.
GTGAATAGTTTATAGACGACAGATACCAAGCAAATTAGGCGATAGTTGCTGATATCGTGGAGATCACCATTCTTGAGTAATAACACGATCTTGCTAGACTTCCACAAAATGAGAACTTTGAATTCTGTCTGGTAAGCGTGCAAAGCCGAGCCAGAGTGTTGATGAGGACTAATAGAATGTTTTTCAGGTGTTCAGGTCTTACTCTGCCCGGACCATGTGTTTTTCGATCATTAACCACTGAGAAGGAATATCGGACTTCGGAAACAAAAACCGGTGGAACGGCATATATATTTCCTCCTTTATTTAATATGATTGTAGGAAGACGTTGTTATGGAAGAAATCCGAGTAGTAGTCGTGAATGATTTCTTCCGTTGCCTTTCTAGAAGCTGTAACTGTTCCTTCCGAATGTCATAGGGCAGTAATCTTGGTTCTGTAATTGGCGAACTTTCGGTGGGCATTGCGAATGGTTTTCACAGCGTCTACAACGTCTACCATTACTGTTACCCTTCTCTCTTCAAGATCTTCTTTAATCGCGTGTCTGCAGAACCTGAAATCCTGAAGGTAGGCATCGACGTGTCCAAGCAGATACTGATTTCCTTCCTTATCAGAGCATTATCATTCTAATTTAAATAAACAAAACGCTTTCCACAAGTGATAGCATATGTTAAAGGAATGTTTTACCGACCGATAAGATGTTGAGTTCGACACAGGTTAGTTAGTATTCAGTTTTAGGGTTTGGGCGCGCTATCCGGTTGAGCTTTACCCTCCTATAAAATGTAAGTAGTGTTCTTCAGTCGTTTCCACCAAATGCGTGCAAATAATGACTACCGATGGCTTCATTTAGGGCTGATTGTAACAATTCGACTTTTCCTGAATTTGTGCTTCAGATAGAGTTTCGTTCACATGATAAAGCTGTACGTTTCATACGGATTGAACGAAGGACAAGTAAGAAGATATTGATTTCTGCCTAAACATCAATTTTCCAGCTCTTGAACGACATTGTTAGTAAAGCGATCCAAAAGTATGGTAAACTACCACAAGTTGCTCGAATATCCATTACTCTCAGCTTTCAACCGTGTTGCTCTTCAAATGGATCTTTTCATGAAAAGTAAGTGCTAGCTGTTTTTGATATAGTTAAAAATGCAATGAAATATAAATTAAGTCGGATGTCTAAGAGTTATTCTGTTCAGAGTAGGCGTTGTTCAATTCTCCATCGAGGGGTTCGGTTCTCAGAAGGGAAAAGGTGAGACGACGTATCCATTCTTTGTAATTCCGTGTGAAAACGTGAGAATGTGGCTAATGAAACGATTTGAAATCAAAGAACAACGTACAAGAGCCTTATTTTCAGCAACAAGAAAGCGGCCTAACCCGTCGCAGCCAACACCGAGCAGGAACAGGAACGACAGAGAAAATCCATAAGCACAGAATTTACTTGTATCAAGTGCTACCCTCTCGTCCTCCGTTCTACGCAGAAAATGATAGTATTTATTGCCGATGAGATTTGTAACTATCATGTGCAGGCAATAAATATTCCTAAAAACGATTTCCACTGAAGGCAATGCAATCCACCGTGCTTGTGCGCAAAGACAAGTTGCTTTGTAAGAAATTGGACTTATAACGCGCCTCTATTCCAAGAACTTTACGAAAACCAGCAGGAATTGTAGCAAGGGATTCCAACGTTGCCAGCAGACGGTAGACGAATTACAGCAGATGGCGCATTATGTGAACATAGAAAACGAGACTACCTACAACTTAAGACAACAAGTATATAATCACTCTCTGACTTTTTCTTTTACCATACTGGTGCCTCGAAAATGCGAGCGTGTCTTGTTGTGTTTTGCTGCATAAACACACCAGGGAATCGCATCAACACCCGCTTATTTTTCACTATTCTTAGCGAAGTTAACTAAAGGTCGACTTTCAAAAATCTGTCCTGCCTTCGAGAAATGAGATAGAAACTATATCTAGTGCACGGACTAGAAATGTAATGTAAAGATAGGCTTCTATCTAAAAATACCATTGAACTTTTAGAATTCGATATTTCTATCTGTGGACCCTGTGAACTGTAACTCTGTTCCAGAAATCACTGTTGCCTGGATGCCGCGCTGCACGTGAAGATCAGCCTATAAAGTCGTTTAGAACTAAGGGTAAAAAGCAGAAAGCTATTGGATTAACGGAAAGTGCCGAATATTGAATTGCTACTCCTATTTCTCGCTCTAAGCCCAAGAATGAGCTGTTCTTTGGTGTCGATGGAAAAGAAAATGAATGCTTTCGTGAGCTCTACTGCGATTTCCTGTGGCCTGTAAGCCACAATCCACGTCCAAGTCACGAAGCATACATAGCATGATACTTCGTATGTTATTTAGTTCAGTGGAAGACAACTTACCGCCGAGCCAGCTGATGAGACGGAAAATCAATTAGCTAATCATCAAATTTTTGTCGTCGTACGAATTGCCAAATAGGCTTTTCATTGTTACCGCAGAATTTGTCTCAAACTCGGCACTTAAACCGCTATCAAACAACATGCTAGCATAACAATATCGGCATAGCGACACCAATCAAGCATAGCAACGAGTATGAAATTACTAAGGCATCGGTGAATGGAAGGGTGCTTGTAGCGTAGTAGCTAGAGGTGCCCTGCAATACGCATGAGTTCGATCTCACGTCACAGACTCAGCAAACCTTCCATTCCTCCGGTGTTGCAAAATTGGTGCCAAACCGGTGTGGGGAATAACAACGCCGTCGATATATCGGCAGGCTACAGCGAACACTGTATACGTTAGGTATACACTGAATCACATCTAACGATGCTTAATGAAGTCGAATGCATATCGTATATTCAGGGATTGATCACAGGTGACGGCTTTTTTCGATAGCCGGATCACAGTAGATATAGCGTAGGCCTAGGCTTAATACTATTTATATTAACCCGTAACGCCTCGTGTGTGCACCGTAAAGTGAATACTAAGTTTAATGCGTTGCAGTGTGTTTTTACCGCTCCATGCGTGTTTATTCAATAACTGATCAAAAAAAGACCGAAATAGAAGGAACGAGATCAAAAACAGATTTTCTGTACTTAGCAATTCGCAGAAGAATACTCTATCTGACGAGCTCGTTTTGCGACCGTACACCCTCGAATACGATAACGTGAAAAATACACCGTACGTAGGGAAACAGCCCATCGAGTAGACATCATACACGTTGTTTGGTAGCCACTATGTAGTTGACGCCAATAAAATCACAAGCGATTTCTAAGTAGCGCTGGGCATAAACAAAGTAGTCGATCAACCATGTGGTCTATCGCGCTGTGTATTCAGAAACAATTCTCAGACCCTACTTTCGTGATTTGCCACTCTAAAACGTTCACAACTTATTAACTTAGGTAATTCCCCGGCATAAATCGAAGGTTAGTTGGTTAGGTCTAGTAAGGTTTGATTAAAAAACGTACTATTGGTAAGGGAACAAGGCCCATATTTTCCGCTCAAAATCAGGTTTTCCTTAGGATAACGTGAGTGCTGCAAGGTGCAGCTGCCTATTTAATCTGAGCGGGTACTGTTGGGATTTCCTATTGGGAGCTATGCGAGCTTATTAACTTCCTGTTTAATCTTTCTATTTTTTCAGTTGATTTCGTTACTATATGAAATCAGTGTGAAGTGATGATTTCAAAGTGAGAAATTACATTTGGAAGTATTCTAAGTGACCATGGATGGTGCATTTCCTGTGGCGTTAGTAGATAGATTCTTGGTCCTGAGGAGGTTCTTGGCTTTTTTATTCATTAGCAGATATTTATTTTGATGCTTAGCATTGTGAACATTGGGAAAATTGATTCGGATAGTTAACCCCGTTGAATCCTAGTCATCGTCTCATTGCTGCAAACATGAAGATATATTTTTGAGGTGACAACTATACAGACCTCGCATCAGCTCGACGAGAGCAGTTCATATGAACATATAGACTAAAAACATCGATTAACCAAACAGCGATTTAAACTGTTTAACTCATAAGAACAGAAAAAATGCATATGAATTAGTCATGCTGAGGTTATGGAAATGTTGGTTATTAAAATGTTATTACGCCCTGTGCAAGATGATAATGTTATCGACTTGTGCCGTGTGGATCATCTGGAGAAAACAAGTGATTATCAGAGGACAACCAGTATCAACAATGATCCTGTATAAAAAGTCACAGCCTGAAGAGGTTACATGATTCGAGCTGCGTTCCAACGAAGATTTGACTTGATACGATGACGAAGACACCTCAAAGCGAGGACAGACAACTATGGACCATCGACTCTGGCCGTCGCATCTGAGAAAGACGAGGGCGCCGAAACATCAACGGAATAAACCTTTTTAAAAATCTCGTGTTGCACTATCAATAAAACAATACGCATCGATTATTCATGCAGAGGTTAAAAAAAACTGGTTCCTGAATATTGGTTATTATAAGTAAGCACCGAAGAGCTTACTGCGAATCCAGTGGTTATGGTACCATAAATGCAAGTGAAAACCAGTAATGTTGGAAATCCTGTTACTCATGGCATCTTTTTGGAGTTAATTTCAAGATAAGTTTTCTGTAAACCAAATAATTTGTCCTTAATTTATTCTTCATAGAAAATGATTGCGCGAGCCTTTAAAATTTGAGCACCTTCAGGCCACAAGGATTTCGTAAATGTGGATCGAAGGTTGGCATCGCGAGGCGGACTCGATTCCCGGCCCGTCGACGCTTTTGTACATTATGAACTTCGGGAGCCCTCAATTCATAATATTGAAAACAGGCGTTGTAATTAAGTTTAATGTTCTCACTAACTGGATATTTTTGACTGAAAACATTAGTAGAAATAGAACCTACTTTTCCATCTGAATACACTGACATGTCTTCTGATATTTATCCCACAGGCTTTACTGCGATAATTAAAGATTTTATCCTTCCTTCATCGTCATTGTGTGAGCTGGTTGGCGAACTGAGAAAGTCCTTTGTAGGATGCTGTGGTGTGGTTTCTACTCGCAAAATGACGTGACATATCATTTTCATAAATAAACGAATTTTTAAATCATCACTATAAATATATCTGAAGACCTTATTTAAGCCAAGCATTTTCTTCATCTGCATAGGTAGTGCTCCACGTGTGGAGTTTGAATAATTATTCAGATTATTCGAAGTTAACCAAAAAGCATGGACCGTATTAATCGATTATCTTTTATTTTTCCTCCATTCTTTGTTTACCTGGAAAGATATTGTGCAAAATAAAATCAGAAGAATGCTGAGATATGAGTAAAACCTAGGACCTCATTTGGGCTTCGAACCTGTGATGACCTTTCCGGGGTCTCACGTAGTATCACACCAACCAAGAGCTTTGCACTGCCTTTCATACAACCGGTATTTTAAGCTTTTTTCAGATTGAGCAATGTGATTTCGACTGCAGCTCCAGTTGAACTTGGTTTAACGCCGGCAGACACTCTCTAGATCCTCACGTCCGACTTTCTATTAACCTTGGCATTGGTTGAATAATTCTTTCTACTTCTGTTCAGCAAACACGAGGTGTTATTTTATTTCTTTATTTACGTACAAGCTGACGTTGCGGAGGATTTCGCCTTCCTCAGAGCCCGAAAAGGTCATGTTGGCAGCAATCTATTCGGCCAAACACCTCCGTAACGTTATGTACCTAAAGGACGTCGTTGTCGTTGTAATCACAAAGTGGACATTGTCAAGTTTTCTAGGTCTTCGATTGTTTAAAACCTATGTGATTCAATAGTTTAATAGTTGAGATAACAAAAGTCTTCAGTGATCTCCAACAGCGGTTTTTTGTTCTATTTTTCCGGATTTGTTAATTAAATTCAGTAATTTCTAGGATTTCGTGCTTAGGTACTCTAGAGAAGAAAGCATTTTTCGGACTGTTTATACATTTTTTGGCTTAAAATTTCGCAATTCCTTTAATATTTTTCGCCCAATCAATGCACGTAAGCACACGTGTAGTTCAGCAGTCGGAGACGCCCCGCAATACACCTGGGATCGATCCCGCTCTCCAGCCTCACCAAGCCTTCCAACTTTCCGGAGTCGGCAAATTGGTGCTAGACTTGTCTTGGAGGATAGCAGGGCTGGCTTGTTACAGTGGTAGGCCACCTTGAGTCGTTGTGAAAGCCAGGTATGCATTCAATCGCCTCCAACGATGATTAGTGAAGTGGAATGCATGACACACAGATCATTCAAGGACTGATCGACGCCAAGGGCTTTATCCTTCTCATCCTATGGTCAATATACGTAACTGCTTAAATACGGCATTTCCACAACTATTTCAGTAAAAGCGAAGACTTTAGGGTGTGATACCTTCATGTATGACCTCGTTATCAGCTGTGATACTAAAAAGGGTGTGCCTAGTTCTGTGGTTCGAGGTGCTCCGCAATACACACTGGACCAGCCTCTGCTTTGAGCCCACGCGCCGGGCTCATCAACCCTTTCAAACTTGGTGTTACATAGGTGCTGAGCCAAGACGGGTGGTCTCACTCGCAACGACACTGCTCTGAGGAAGGCGTAATCGCCGAAACGTCAACCATCGACAAACAACAACAACGACAAAAATAACAGCAAGGAAAACAACAACGACAACTTGTACCAACCACGCATCAATTCAACAGGGAAACTTCATAACAACATTTATGTAGATACAGCGAATATTTACGCTGAGGTTTATAGAAAGTCGGTATTTTGATACCAGAGCTGTCTGCGCGAATAGCACCACTAGCTTGCTACATCGCCTGACCACCGAAAATTACTGCGAAGGCTAAATATATATTCAGTCACCTTTGAAGACGCTTAATGAAGTAGAATGCATGGCGTATCTTTTAGAGGATGAGCTGTTCTGAATCGTATATCATTTTTATCATTTCTCCTGAGAAGGAAAGAAAATTTATCGGAGTCATTCGCTTACAGAGCTCGGGATTCCTTGTACTCTCCAGAAATTCCAATGGGAGCTACCTTCCGAGCTTCAAATTTGTTCTGTTGAATTTATGTATGCTCTCTCTCATGGTGTTGCGGAAATGGTAGCAACTATTTGGCTACTTCACCGTACTTGCGGAGAAACTTGTCCATACTACTAGCCTGCAACAGGCCTTCGGTGGAATTACGTGCTGTATTTGTCCACCCGGAAAAGTATTGCGAGGTAGTATATCACAAATGACCACCTGGACTAGAACTGTCATATTTCTCAGTTTTCAGTAGTAATATTTCAGATAAGATGCACAAAGCGTTGCAAGTTGGAAGCTTCTATTACAATTCTACTCCTCGTTACGGTGACATGGTGGGGATTACACAACGGTGATGCATTCGGCATGAACTACCGTCGGATTATTTACGATTCGAGGACGAATGCATGCTGCTCAATGATCGGGTGACAAACAGGTGTTCGCACGTCCGACGTCGCCCATATCTGTTGCTTCCGATTACACTTCTCCCTAATCATTCTCGAATTAAGACATTGTGGTAATAGCCTCTCTGTCTGCTTTTTTTCTAAATGTTAAGTTACCTTAACCAGATCATTGAAAACAACTTTTATCGTCAACAAATTCTTTGAACACGTGGAGGCTGCATCAATTAAGAGATCACTTTAGAAATTATTTGAACTCAATTCAGAGACCTGCTAAGTTACAATCTACTTTTGCTTCTCGACTTTATATTCTTGTAGCAGTGTTAAAGCGCAGGTGAAATTTCCAACTAGACTCGAATGTTATCCAGAAATAAAGAGAAAAAGGTGCTCAAAGTGAGTGGTAATTCCGTAGCTAAGCGCTTTTGTTGTGCCTGCGAGAAGAGTTTAGATAATAACGTCGTTATTTCAGTTTGCACTCCGTATCTAACAGTTATCTTAGCTATTAAACTAGTTTACAGCTAGCCATCACCCCACACTTTCCTAACAAATGTAATGATTTAGGTAGTTGCTAAGAATGTCTCAGAAGAAATAATTGTTAGTTAGAAGTAATATACACATGGCAGTTTATCCAGTGACTAGTGTGCCATCATTGAGCTCATGTCGTCAAAATGTCTCGCCATGAAGGCAATATCACTAACTCGCGGTTTTTGGGACTCAATAATTCCTTAAATAACCTCCGGTTGTTTTTAAGGTTTAATTTTCCTGTCATTTCACTTCTTGCTGATCTTCTCTCCGTTGACTTCCTTTTTTTTCCCTTTTTTCTTTTTTTTGTTTCTGTTTCTGTTATTCCAAGAGGATAGAAAGGAGTTATTTATGGTAGTAAATAATAAACATTTTTTATTCAAAACAATTAGTGCTCGAACACGTCTATTTTCTGTTTAAAGACGATCAGTGATTACGCAATTTTTCACACTTCAGTTGTTAGGTTGGGGATTTCTATTTGTTTCTTTGAAGATTGTACTGCTTAGTTTGTTTCGAAAATTCGTTAAGGATTCACGTTCATTATTTAAAATCTTTTGCAACACTCATCAGTCACCTCGCATTTCGCAGCCAGCTCGCTTCCACCTTGAACCGACCGTCAAACTAAACTGTTGTTATCATAAAACTAACGTGTGAAGCGGAACTTGCACATACCACGGCGGGAATCGTTTACTCAGTGATGTCGCGCTAACGAAAATGGAGAAAAAGACCACGCCTATCCGTGGTTTAACTTCAGGTCGTTCAGTATCATAATTTACAGGAGTGTAGCGGAAACCAGTAAAATGTTGACAGTATGCTTCGTACTAATCGCCATACAACTACACTACCCCATATGCTGCCACGCTTCACGTTTAACTTGTATCATATTTTAAGGAAACGAAAAACTCATGTAACTCTAAGAGTAATTCTCGACAGTTCGTTTTTGATGGAGCAGTTCTTTTTCTGGCAGGTGGAGGACTTGTTTAAGTTTATCTCTTTACTACACTCCCAAACTAAATGTTACAAACCACCACATTTCGATTAGTAAGATCTGGTCTATCAATATTCCTTTAGCGTTTTTCTTGACCTAAACCATTTCTCGAGAAGAGCTAGGTGTTCTGAGAAGCATTTGTACCGTGGTACTCATGAAGAAAGCAGAAAGGGAGCAGTGGGTCTTTTTTTATTCAGTATAAAAGTGGCGCAAAACCTTTGTGTTGTTATACTCCAAAACTTCCTCTTTGAATGTTTTCGATTTCGTAATGCGTAACCTTTTATTCACTGTCTACTGAAACAATTTTCAAGCCGACCGCCATTCATCCTCGGTACCAAAACAATCAAAGCGTATTTAAACTGTAAGCTTACAAGAGGTTAAGAAATAGATTAATTCAGCTAACGTTTCGACGTCCTCGTCTTTATTAGAGCCGATGATCCGAGTCGGTAGTCCACAGTTGTTCTTCATCCCGATATGGCGTCATCGTAGTCTTACCGAGACGGAATCTTCTTCAGTGAACCTCGCACGAATGAGGCATGCTTATCCAGGAGTGTCCTTTTATACAAGGTTGTTGTTGTTGATATGACCATCTGTTAATATTACTGTTGCTGATATTATACGACTACGAAGACGCCACATTGAGAAGACGAGCAACTGTGGACAATTGACTCTGATCATTGAATCTGATAAAGGCGTAGACGTCGAAACCTCAGCCGAATAAATCTATTTATCAACTTCTTGTAAGCTCAACGATTTAAATGCAAAGATTAAATATTGCCTCTTAATTCTGCATGATGTGAACTGCAACAAAAATGATGCCCACATATTTGCATAACCGAGATTCCAGGCCAGATTCCAGCCCGAGATTATTCTTTTCGCGGATCACTCTTTCTTGTTTTCGAATGGCCGAAGACATTTCTCAAACTGCAGACGAACATAGCAACAGTGATTTTCAAAGGTCACCGCGAAGTTACTTCAGCTCAATTTTCTTCACAACATCAGTTTAAGGCGTGACCTGACAACGATTTTTCTTACGTAGTGAAAATGAAGTGTGAGCGTGTGCGTTGTGGGTGTGTGGTGCGACTGAGGATGCAAGCTTCTCGTTTTTGCTGTTTGAGCACTTCAAATCCCGTTTCGTTTTCGAGTGACAGGAAGATTGGAATCGCTCGAAAATTGTTTCAGGTGAAGTGTTACATTTTCGGCTAGGAGCTTATTTGTGCTGTTTCTTTAGTACAATGATTATCTATGAAGTCTTAGAGGAGAGCGAATAAGTAGGATTTGTTGAACAGTAGAAAAGCGAATTTGATTCAATTCGGGAGATAATGAGCACTATGGGTTTTACCTTTAATGACGTATTGTGTTTATATTCTCCTTGATTTACTAATGCCCTAACCTCTTCTCTTCAGCATTTCGTATCGAAACACCGTTTTCACTTCTATTTCACATAGCATGAATTTAATAAAGCCGAAATGCAAAAAATTCGTCTAGCACTTCATTGGTGGGAAACTTTATTAATTCATAAATCCCTGCTCTACTGATGAATCGTAGACAATGTTGCTGTCATGATGGTCTTGGAGACAAATCAACAAAACTCGTACCTATCCACAATGACTAGGTGATAAATTGTCTTGAAGAAGCACACTAGTACGACTACCTAGACATACTCTAGTATAGCTTTCTCCAAACTACTTTTTAAAAGCTTTAAATCACTTTTAAAAATATCGAAGGTAAGAAAAGAGGTCAGGTCCTAAAACTGTTGCGAACATAAACCCAACCACACTTATGTATGACGGTTACTAAACAAGGATACGAGGTGGAAGAGTACTTCAGCTCAAGCTCATAAAGAGGGTTGTTTAGGTGTATAAATAGATAAGCATCTACCTTATTTGTTTTTCACATATTTATTTCAATTGGTGCTAGGCCAAAATATTAACGTTTTTAACCAGCAGTTCGATTCCCACTTTAGCAACGTAATTTATGACGATCATCCCTTTCTCTTACCTTCTTCCCATTCTCCCTTATCATTGCTCTTCCTTACTTTTTTATTCAACGTAACCCGGCTTCACGTCTACTGTGCGGAACTCAGCTGGTCCCGCAATCGATTCGTTTCCTTGTGCCCACCATCCACGAAGGTACTCCAATTTTTATGTGAGGATTAGGCTGCTGCTTGAAGATTTTCTTTCCATCATGGATGTCGTAGAATGCTGGCGAAGTTGACTCTACCTAGAATCTTGAGACGTCCGGTCTGGAGCGTTCAAAATTGGATTGCAGAGAGTGATCTTTTTTCCAGATAAGTCCGGTACCATTTCTCGACTCGGGAGGGATGATATGCTTGGTTAACTTTGGGCGGGATCGAATCAACACGGTGCTCGTGATGATGGGCACCAATATCACTGCGATATCTGTCCACTTTTCTCTACAATATGCATAGCATATGTGAACATTTATAAGCAAGACTGACTCTTTTTTCACATTTCAAGACGCTTATGCTCCTTAGATGGGGTTATTCAATTTTAATACGAAGACGATTTAACACGCTGTGCTTAAAATCCGTCACTTCTAATAGCTAAGGTTAATATTACACGTAGGTCTCCTCAAATTCGTTTTTAAGTAGTGATGTTCGTTTTTTCAACGATGAGTTTTCGCGGGGTTACACATCGCAAATCGTAGCTGTGGATAAAATTTCATTCTAGCCGACTAGTACTTGTTCGTTGTAAACAACAAAACAAGTTCATGTTTTCGCAGTTACGATATCTACTTCGGGAAGCCGCATAAATGCAAGTCATAGAATTTTCTGAGTGTCACTTATTCCACACCTTTTAATCGTGCTGATCTGGCAGAACTCTCAGCAGTGGCTCTCAACAAACAATCGCTGTCAACGCCACAACGGTCTCGCTTTGTGTGTTTGTTGCTTGCACACGGTCGTTGAGGTACACGCTAGTAATCCGTATGCAAGCTTTATAATGTCCCTGTATACTCTTTATAGTTGGAGTAAAATAAAATAGAGTGTTAAACATTAGTTAAAGACTATACCATAAGGCTATTTCGCTGAACAGATCTTCATCCTCGATGGAGAGGATCCGAAGCCTTTGGACGCGTTCATTAACGTATTTTACCCTGTGATTTGAGATGTATAAACGTTTCATTTTTGGCTTCCGGCAGGTATCAATGAATCTTTCTCAGAACCACCACCACTTACAACGCCCATCCAATGTTGGACGGCCTTTAATTTTGTCGAAGCTCTCCCTTAGTTATCGATTGATAGATCCACTCTGGATATCGACATCAGGATTCGCACGGAAGTGCAGCATCAACCACTAATTTGTCCATCGCACGAGGAGTTTGCTTGCTTAACTCGCATTATATCTCATCACGTTATGTGCTAGCTAAGCCCTGTTTCTGTTATCAAAGTGCGTCCGGCCTTGTTACGATTAGCGATGTGAAGTTGACACAGGGACGGGGAACCTGATCCTTATACCACCTATACCTCCACAATCAATGCTATGCATTTTCGACTGTGGCTTCTCTTTAATTCCTCACTTTTAACACACCTATTGTTCCAATTGAAAGTCTTATGTGACACACTTAGTTTTTTGACAATTATTAATGAAATTCTCTACGTGATTATTGTTACACTGTTTCCGTGTGAAATCAAGGGGAACTGGTTTAGAACTAAATAGATTGAGAGGCCTCGATAAGTGGAGTTACTACTGTCATTGTTTCTGGAGTGGTGGCTCGAGTGGTGAGGAGGTACGTGAAGGAAGTGGCGTTTGCCTTGACGCGCACAATACCGATTCGACAAACGGGGCCTGGCCACACGTAAACACACGCGTATCTGAATTCATCACCGCTACTACCGGTGAAATACCCTTCACTAATGACTTAAGCACAGATATTAATCTCTAAGTTTGCCGATTTCATCAATCCTTAGATTTCTGAACTCCTCTCTGCTTATTATCGTTGCCAATATCGTTATTAAAAACGTCTTACCTACTTTCTCACTGCAGTTCTTATTTTTACCCTTATTCCGTTCCTAATCCTTCGTTTTAATCAAGATTACTTATGACTTCCTTGCCAGTTTTCGAAACAATATTTTTTCATAGAGACTTGCCAGTTTCAAGCTTTGTCTTCTTAATCTGCTTAAACGCTTTTAATCCACAATCACCAAAAAGTTCTAGTGGAGTAAAATCCAAGACGGACAATTGAAGTCCGAACGTCGCTAATTTCGAGTTGACGAGTTTCACCCGACTCTTTAAAAATTGACCAAACAAACTGGTTTCATGGAAATTCAAACAGAAACGTGAGCAAGTAACTAGGCATGAGTAACTACCAATAAATCTACTCTTACTGAGTACGCATGGGAAAGTAATCATGCCGTTTGCTATTTGAGAGCTGACGTCATCATGTTCATTATCCAATGTCTTTTTGAATGCCCTATCATGAGAAAGAGAAGTGACGATTTTCTGTTCCTTTTATGCTTTCCAGATCCTATAACTTTCATTTTTCTGCATCAGATTCTGCGTACTGAAAATAATCCTATAGAAAGGAGTGTCTAGGATTATATTAAGAGCTGTCGACTGTTTTAAAATTAAGGAAGAAGAGTTAAAGTTAACTATAGCTAAGATGCTTTTCTTAAAATCTCATCTGGTTTTCTAACAACTACTGAAAGGGTTTTACTAATTGGTGTATTTGAGAAGCCATTGATTTGACAGACTTGAAGAAATCACTCTGCTTTACGAATCTTCCGTACTTCAGTATTGTTCAAAAATAAAGTTTTCGGAAAAAACTGAAGACGGTGTCGGTGAATTTTCAATGCTAGCCTAGCAGACGCAAACATCGAAGGGATGTTGAAGGATGTCATTGCAACAAAATCTCAACTGTTCAATAGCTTCCGAGTCCCAATGAAAGAGCTTCGACGGAGAACAGCGAAGAATATGTTTCATAGGCTGCAAAATCAGAATTCTGTTGCTGTAGGGTAAGTAAGGCGCTCAATGGCAAAGATCTGCGGATTTTTACGGTTTTTAAATCAATTAGTAGGCTTCACTCTAGGTGCTGCTACGTATAAAATGAATAGCAGTGAATGGCAGAAAGTTAAAGTGAGTCACTCAAGTCTTTAACAGTTGGCAATAAATTTTTTATAACCAGAATGCCGGCGAGGATAAGATCTTAAAAATATTTGGAAATTAGTTTCGTTTTCATAATATATATACGGCTTTATTAAAATCTCATTTTCACTTCACAGTCGCTCAAAAGAAACCGAGTTTTTGAAATTATTGAAGCAAAAATCAAAGATGCCAAAGACACTAACGCGTTCTATCGGGTAAATTCCTTCTCGATGCAAAAGAATGTGAGCGTCAAAGGAAAAAGTCAATAGAACCATTTTAGGCTGTAGGCAATAACGACTTCATTGCGAAAAGCAACAAAACTTCTCTCTTATTGCCAAAAATCTGAAGAAAATGGTGTTTTGACTTCAGTTTCTAAAATTCTGCCTTAGATAATGTAGGCGAATCTTGCTTAGAGAGGAGTCTCTAACCGATTACTTGCGAGACCACGTGAAATTGCTCATTGTACTCTCCACATGATTGGCAAAGCCAACAATCAATTAACCGAGAAGAATAGTATTTTAGTTCACTTTTGGAAAGCGTGGACAGCTATAAGTGAGTATAAGTGAGTATCGACACCCACGAAATTAAATGTGAAAGGCTAGTGAACACTGAGAACAGAATTTATAGTACTGAGAACTTACAATTTCATAGGCCCCGTTTCAACGATTGACGTAGAAGTCTTCCTGTAAAAGTATGAAATACCCTACTTGATAATAAATCGAAGCGTTTCTTTTACTCATTTCCTATCTTGCAGAAGTGCGCATAAGGATTAGACGATTACTCACTCGACTGAAACGTTTTTTTCCGTAGAAAATTTGTGAAGTCACAAAATTCAGAGAATGAAATCCCAAAACGATCTTTAATCAAAGCTTGTTCAGAATGTTTTAGATGGTTCCAGGGGATGGACTCCCTGTTTCTGCTGCGCTGATTTGGCACACGCTTTCTGTATTTGCTAGGCGTATTCATGCATGCGTGTGTAGGTGCGTTCTTGCTTATGCGGATTGTATTACACGAGTCAATTCAGCCAAAACCCTGGAATCGGACGCTTACGATTAAAGAGATGTGGATCAATACCGGCTTTGACAATCTTCGTCGTTTACGCGCCGACATCAAAGTATGACGAAGAAGAAGTCGAAGCGCTCTATATGGGCTTGCAAAATCTCTACAGAGAAGACCACACATTCTTCAAGGTCATCATTGGAGATTTCAACGCCAAGATTGGACCAAGAAGAACCTTTGAAGAACGTAACATTGGTAACCATGGATTAGAATGGAACGAACAGGGTGGGTGGCTCTATCTGAGTTCATCATGGCGACCAGGACCATCCATGGTAACTCGTAATTCCAGAAGCCACCCTCAGCGCTGGACGTGTGAGTCTCCCAATGGAGAGCACCATAATGAAATAGACCACATCATAGTAAATAGGAGGTATTGCCTAACCGATGTCGCTGTTGTCTCGAAAGTCTACACGAGATCAGACCATCGTTTCCTTCGTGCAAGATTCTATTTCTCGCGGAAAGGAGAAAAAGCCGCTAAATTCCAAAACCGAAGTCCCAGAACCACCGCAAACTGGGACTTATTCAATTCATTAGTCGGTTGTTGGGAGGATGCCGTTGTCGATAACAACGACGAAGAGTACGATCGGCTCATTCAACATTTTCACGTCAGAGCTATAAAAGTTGAGAGTTCAAAAGTCACCAAAAAACGTCTCTCTTCAGAAACACTCGTGGTGATAACTGACGTCCGAATTTGCAAAACAATGCAGACAGGCGATAAAGGAGGATCTTAAAGAGAGAAGAGCAGCAGTAATGGTCGAAGTTGCAGAGGCTGGGAAAAACAATCTCCAGGCCCGCCGAAGTTTCGCTAGTTACAAGTCGAAGATGATTGGACTCCGAGACCGAGACGGGACAGTAACAGCGTCCAGAAATGCAATAGAGAAAATCATTCACGAATACTACTCACATCTCATCGATGGCCAAGTCCTCCTTCCGTCATATGAAATCAAGGAGGATGGATATGTCGTACCACCGGTTCTTCCCTCCGAAATCCGACATACCATTTTGTCGGTGAAAAATCGAACAGCACCAGGTCCGGACAGGATAAGACCAGAACGCCTGAAGAACCTTCCGCCAGTCCTTGTTAACACACTGAATCGGCTCTTCACACTTTACCTGTCCGAATGCAAGGTCCCTGCTGATTGGAACATCAGCAAGATTGTGTTATTGCTCAAGAAAGGTGACCTACACGATATCGGCAACTATCACTTGATCTACATACTGTATCTTTGATGGAACACTGGACGAAGGACAGCCATGTGAGCAAGTAAGGTTTCGAAAAGGATTTAGCACGACGGACCGCATCTACACGATAACAAGACTCATTGAAGTATCGTGCAAGTACAAAAGACCGTTCTGTTTCACTTTCATCGATTTGAAGAAGGTCTTTGACTCAAATGAGATGGAAGCAGTCATGGAAGCACTTGCTAGTCAAGGAGTCCCTACTCATTACACAAAGGTTCTTGGTGAGCTGTACAAGAATTTCACAACCAGGATATCACCATTCTACAACGATATTAACATTGACGTCAAAAGAGGAGTTAGGCAAGGCGATACTGTCTCACCAAAAGTATGTACAGCCACCCTCCAGAACGTCATGCGAACATTGGAACGGGATAATATGGAAGTGAAAATCGACAGTCGACAGTTACATCATCTTCGCTTTGCTGATGACATCGTCCTTATAACACCATACATTAGCCAAGCGGAACGTACGGTTGCCGACTTTGATAGAGCCTGTGGAAAGATTGGTCTTCGACAAATCTCACAAAAACGATGTTTTTGAGGAACGGATTGATTTCGTATACCCCATTCACGCTCAACGGAAGGAATGTCTCCGAGTGCTCCACTTGAGTTTGTCTAGGTCGGGAAATCAATATGATGAACGACTTAGCTCCAGAGCTGAGCAGAAGGAGACGAGCGGCTTGGGGAGCTTCCAGGGACATCGAGGATGTAGTGACGAGAACAAAGAACACCCGACTCCGTGCCCACCTCTTCGACTCATGGGTACTTTCTGCCCTACTGTAAGCGCCAGCCAGAAACCTGGACGCTGCGTAAGCAGGATGAAAGATCACTCAGCGTTATTGAACGCGCAGTCGAAAGGTCGATGCTAGAAGTATCCCGTTCCGCACAAGTAAGGGTTGGGATCCGAAGCTCCGATCTGCGTCAACGACCAAAAATCAAAGATGCCATTCTGCACGCCAAATAGTCGAAGATAAGGTGGACGGATACGTAATGCATATGAATGACAACCGATGGAGAAGAGCCGTTAGTGACTGAATTCCTCGGGATGTCAAGCATACTGCAGGAAGACCACCGACCAGATGGACAGAGTTCTTCACAAGGACCCTTGAGGAAAGATATGATGCTCGACGAGTCTCTAGAGCGAGCAGAACCCACTGGGCTACCCTTGCACGCGACAGGGAAAATGGAAGATTTACTGGCGTCCGCTCGAGTCACTCGATGATCAACGGGACTACAGGTTGTACAGGTAATAAGTTACTGTAATCGACAGAATCGATTAGGAGTACAATGGGCCTATTTGGCGCCTTCATCTCAGTGCTATGGAAGGCAAAAATATTAAAGGAAAGGAAAGAGCGAGGATCATGAGGAAAAGAGGCAGTAGCGTTTGGAACCTCGCATCATGGAAAAGTAATAGTAAGCCCGCCGTGACTTTGTCAAATACAGGACTAAGAGGATTATCCTTTGGCGCCCAGAAGAAATAGACCTGCATCCAGAATAGCAGTATACAATATCATCCATGATTTCGTCTCGCTTATACATCAGTGAAAGTACATGGCTTTGCAATCGAAAGGGTTCTATATTCGAAACTTTTAGCTGATATCTTGGTAAAAAGTCACATGACACGCGGTCCAGAAGGAATTAATGCTGAACGTCTGCCGAATCTACGCCAGCCTTCGTCAACACATTAGCTCGGCTTTTCACGCCCATTTATTAGGATGCAACGTCTACAGTCAATGGAAGATAGCAGAACCGTGTTGTTGCGCCGAAAATGATAGCCATTCGATAACGTTACCTATCATCTAATGTAGAGGTTGTCTGTCACCTGAGAACTCCCTGTCAATAGTTCCCAGAATCGACTTTCTATTAACCTCGCCATTGGGATATGAATGCGTCGTTTTCTTGTTTAGCAGTCGTGAAGTTATTATACACCATACATCCACTTCCATAGAAAAACACACAATACAGTACAACAGTAGCTGACGTTTCGGCAGTATTGCATCCTTTAGAGACTGGAAGAGTATACTGATGTACAATCTACTAGGCAAAACGCTTCAATGACACTTACAAAAAGACGAAAAACTCTATGATAATTACATGATTAACAGCTCGAAAAACTCACCGCTTTTTATGTGAATTCCAATGAGGAAGATTAGAACAGAGCGGTGAGCTTTTCGAGAAGCTGTTGATAGTGTAATTACCATAGACTTTTTCATCTTTTTGTGTGTGTTATTGCGTTTGGCCTAGTAAATTGTACATCAGTATACGCTTCTGTGCTCTGAACAAGGCGATACTGCCGAAACATCAGCTACTGTTGTATTGTACTGTGTGCCTTTCTATGGAAGTAAATGAGTAAATGTATGCTGTACAACAACCTCGCGATTGCTGAACAAGAAAACGACGCATTCTTCTGTCATTCTACTTATTTGATACGTGATAGTTACATGGCCCGTCCTCACTGGTTGAGCGGGCCCCAGCGTAATCTCCAATTTTCGAAGATAAGTTATTATGGTTCCCTGCAGTCTCGAGGTCAGCCTGGCCAAAGTCTGCCCCAGTTCGTCACCACGACAAGCAGTCATAGCCCTTTGGGTCAGAGGGTGGTTTAGCACCATGTGACTTTGATACCAAGACGGTGGTGGATCTTGGTATTGCTTTACTCTTGGCTAGGCTTCCTGAAGGAAACGCCGGACTCCTTTTCAGCTAGGGAGACCCTGCCATGGAGACGAATCTCACCGCTGTACATCGCAGCCCGACACCCAGGAACATCTCTCAACAACGATGAAGTCGAAATCGAGAGAAAAAACTGTGAAAAAAAATAATCATTTTTAATCAGCTGGTCTAACTACAGTAAATTACAAATATTTTACACATATAGCATTCTGAATTATAACTTTCGTTTTGATAAAAAGCCGTTTTTCATGAACAAGATAGTGATCAAGTGCCATTTGTATATATTGGTTAAAGGAACACATTTAGCTTTTTCTTCCTCCTTCTTTCAGGATTTTCAAACCACCGATCAGAAGTATCTCGCTTTTGTTTTCACTTATCAGCTTCTGTTATTCTGAATCAGGGGGCATTTAGCCAGCAGTCCGGGGTACCTTGCAACGCACATGCGGTGCCTCGTTCAACGGTGCGAGCTAAACAGTGTCTCCAGCACTGCGAAATGGACATATTGGTGACATCCTTCTGCGAGAAAATAAAAACGCGGATTTCGCACACCGAAATTCCACAACCTGTTGTTGTACAGATATGCATTCAAAAACCGCTGGGATTTTTAAGTGAATGGCGGCAAGCTTAATTAATGGACGACCCTTTTACGCTTTGATACTTCCTTTATCTGGTTTTAACACTTCTTTCCTAAGAAATGTGGTAATAAGTGGTCAAATATTATTCAACTTATGGTTACGATGATTAAGATGCAGCTACTTGTAATCCTTTTTGACTGGAGTGCATCAGATCTTGTCAAGTAGTCGACAACCGGTCTATCAAGCTCTAAATTTTTTGCATGAGCACTTGAACGATGCAGCCAGTGATGACTGCACTTAACTGTGCCTCTTGAAATACACTTACAATTCTAAACTGCTTATGTTTCCCTTCGTCGTTGTTTCTCCTTGACTGCTGTATAATATCTCAGTTGGTCTGAGAATTTGCGTGTTTTAAATTTTTCCACTATTCATCGGTTTAAGCCGAAAGATTGAGTCCTTGCCGAATATTTACTTAGCTACTCTTTAATACTCGCTGATTAGACAATGTTATTGATGAATTCTCATTGTGATCATTTCTACAGCTAAGGCTTAGAATCACTCCAGAAAATGTTTCATAGGTTGCATGCTGTTTTTTTCGCTCTCTGATCGCTGCTTAATACACGCTTCTTTTCATTAGAATATGTTCGAGTTCATGAATTTCCGCATCTGGATTGACGACCGTTACCTAATTGAAGCTGTGTCGGACTCATTTTCCTACACTGGCGGAGTGACCGCCGATCTTCACACGTCATAAAGTGAATGTGAATTACATAGCGCATGAGACGAAAAGTTTTCATATTATTTACCACATCGGTGTGCATGCTGTCATATATGTTGCTAAAGTCGACTTTATCCTGTAAAGTAACTCATCATTTTATTTAATCTCAGTATATTTCAGAAGATGATGCAGTTTTAAGCATGTGATGTCCGGCAAAAAACTCTTGCGACGCTTTTCATCGAGCATATCTGGTAAGTTGTGTAGCCATAATTTTGCAGGATACCAAGTACCAAAATACAGAAAAGTCAGAAAAGAGAAAGGAAGGAAGTGAAAAAGTGAAATTGACTTTAATTTGGCAAGGTCACTACGTTTTTTCATGAGAAATCATTTTTTTACACTACTATAGTTGAGCAAAAATTCTACACAACTGCAGAAAAAAGTGGTGAGCTATTTGAGCTGTTGCTGCAGAAACATTTTTTCTCGATTTGATAAACAATCTTGTATGTGAATTTTCAACATAAATGAAACACCATTCGAACGCAGCTGTCCGCTTTGCATCTCATTTCGTCAGTGATGGCTTCATATTGCGCGCAAAGTGAATGACTTCAGTGATCAGTAATTATTTTACGAGTGTTAACGTTAAAGAGGGTATCTACGCCACCCTTAATTTCTCGGTAGAACTGTTTCTATCAATCATATCTGACCATTGTTATGTCAGCTGTATTCTCTTACGTTCTCCTCGTTCTCCTTTACTATGTCATCCTCAGTGTGATTAAATTTGGTAAGTTTGTCGACCTATAATAATATCGTCACTGAAAAGCAAATTAAAAGTGCTATACACTTCCAAGTGAGAATGACAAAGTGATAGTGACCCCGATCACCACGAACACGGTACTGCTTCGATCCCACACAGGGTTCATCAAGCCTCTCATTCCTCAGGGGTCGCGAAATTGGTACCGGAATTGTCGGGGAAAAAACACTCTGTACAGTCTGGTTGAGAACGTTCCATCTTGGCTATCTAAGGACTCCAGGAAGAGTCCACGCGACCAGTTGTTACGACATTCGAGATGGAAAAGAAGTCCTCAAAAATCAGCTGAAGCCACGCGTAAAGCTTAGAAGACTTTCCGTATGTGATGGATGCGGGAAATGAATCGAATGTGAGAAGTGGTTGAATCCGCACAGTACATGTGAAGACGAGTTGTATAAAAATTTTAAAAATGCACTTCCAATAAACCATTGTTTTCGAGTACTGTGCGCATCACAACTATTATAGTCGAATAAACCCTTACAGGAGAAGATTCAACACTTTTAAGGTTGAAACATGCTAGGTTCCATTTTCCACAACTTATTGTAGAGCTTCTTCAAAAAATTCGGAAGATTTTTGAGGAAAAAGTATGGAAAAATCTTACTGTTGCTTCTTTTTGATCCAACGAGCAAGCAGATCTGTTTTTGACTTTGTTTAGATTTGTTCGCAATCCAAAAGAGGCGAAATCTAGATGAAAACGAAACGTGAGTTTGCATTCCTTTCATTAAAACTTTTAACCTTTTGACTTCTTCTTAGCCAAAATTACTTTCTTATCGAAAGAATGTTTTTAGTGGTACAGTGCTTCATCAGGCCGTACAGATGGGAAATGCCGTAATGGCAAAAAGCCTTTTGGACATGGAGTCGGTGTGGATAGATGAAGAAGATGGAAAAGGTAAGATGAACAAAGCGAACAGAGTCACGTACTTTTTAACAGGTTTTACTCTAAATAGAGGAAATTTGACAAATAATGGATCAATGGAGCATGATTTAACCAGATTGAAATGCGAGAAGACTCATCTTGAAGTATCCAATAATGCCTTTGGTTCACAGAGTTTCGATTGATGTAAAGGCCACTACTATTTCGAATAGCTCCTTATCATTAAAACGCCTTTTGGCAGCACTGATATAGTTTAATATATTAACCCAAGGATAAGGTCTTTACATTAATCTGTTACTACATAAACTTCATTCATGCTTTAATTCATCGCTGATTTATACAAACACGACGCTTACTGCTTAGAACGTTTGAAATTCTACACATAGTCATTTCACTCTCGTATAGTCTTAAATAAAAGGCCGGACAGCTCTTCATTATTCGATGGAGCAGGACTCATTCGACGTGGTGAAGGTGCTGGTAACTGCAGGAGCAAATCTGGATTGCGTGGATATTCATGGAATCTCCGGCTGTCATTTGGCATGCAAAGAAGGAAGAATAAATGCGGTGCGTTTTTGCTGAAAGAACCTACTTTTATTAGTTTGTAACTACGAACTCCATTTTAGCTCTTTTTCTTTTTGTTTCTTTTCTTACCCTATAGAGTTTTTTTTAGTAAATATAGCTTCCATATCGCATATTTAAGATGTTATCATAGTTTAAAGGGCGGCAAGAAGTATATCAGGAATACGGAGTGGTAAGACGATAGTGGCATTGTAATGGCACTACCTCATTGACTGAACCATTCGTATTGCCAACATTCACTAGGAAGAATTGGGAAGCATGGATTAACAACTAAACGCATGCAAAATTCTGCTTCGTAATGAAATCACTACAAAATCGGATGCGTTTTTCCATTTCACGCTACCATATCATGCAAACATTGACACAAAGTGTGCAAATAACACGTGGCAACATAACGTAACACCTGGAAAAGTGCTTTTGGCTTTTTTTGTCAAATATATTGTTCTAATACAAAGCACAGCAGAGTCTCAAACACTATCATCACTAGAATGAGAGAAAACTGTGTTCAGGACATCATAAGTTTTTCTACAACGAAATACACGCAGCGAATTCTGTGTCATGTCTTGAGACGTTCGCTTTGAAGCCACCAGTCATATACAATGTTAGCCAGCTACAAAATCCATTTTCTTATATGCCAATCTTCTGTCCTTCAGCTTACACCGTACTCTTATGTGACAGCTCGGCTATCGTTGACGATTGTTCGTTCATAGCATTATTGCACTTTTAAGAAGAGTTCGAAAAATTCATAATACGAAACTAATAGATATGTCATTCGTGTGGTTCAAGTCAGTCTAAATGGTTCTCGACTGAACGACGTATGTCATATTTTTCGCAGTTCATTGACGCTGGCAGCAAGTATTTCTGATTTTAGTTCGAGTTGTTGATGCTGCATCAGGCGGACGTGTTCTGTATTGACAACGCCGGCAAGACACCGTTCGATATCGCATGCGAATTTGGCAAGCAAAAGGTTCATCAGAGTAACTTTACGATGTCAACACATTTTTATATTATCCAACTGGTACAAGATTGTTATAAACTTCTCAAGACCTTTAATGTGGTTCTCAATTCCAAATTTGTTTGTCGTTTCGGAATCACACTAAATGAGGATTTTCTCAGGGACCCGTTCATTCATTCACCGTTGGTTTCAACATGGTCTCTTCTGTTTTTTTTTCTCGATATCTTCTAATTCTAACTACTGTGGTAAATTTCCGTGCAAGGCTGTCAAAATTTTTATGATCACTCTATTGCCAATACTAGATTTTGACGGACTTTGCTGCAATAAATTTACTACACGACCAATTTCACTGAGGTCATCAATGAGTAGAGTGTAGGGAAATTGTCAGAACAATCATTACACCTGACGTTTTTGTTTTCTCATTAATCAATTTTTTCTATCTAAGTATTGGAGAAAGTTTTAACTTTATCTTATAATATCTTTGACAGATGGTCGAGTACATGCTAGGTGCAATCGACAACTTTTCACTACTTCAACACGCAGGAGATGGTCACAAAGCATCTGCCTTACATTTGGCTGCACGAAACGGTCACACTCACGTAGGCTGAATCTTTTTTCAAACATATATCAGAGATAATTGATAGGTTACTAGGTTCTTCTAATGTTAAGTTAAGGCAGGGAAAGCGCAGTGTTTAGTAATGCTGTCGACCAGGAAGCAAAAGTTCGGTCCCCACTCAACGCCCTCGTCCAGTCCACGTGGAAACACCTTAACCTGGCTTTCTCCAAAATTTCCAGAAGAATTGACTCAGCCAGCATTCCACGACACTCATAAAGAAGTCAAAATCCTCAAGCAGTAGTTTAAACAACGCGCGAACTGTTCGATGACCGTTGCGAACGATGAACGATGAAAATGAATCAAATGCGAAGAGTGCTGGGATCCGCGCAATAGATCTGATAACAGTTCATGCGAAATAAGTGATAAAAAAAACATCAGGTTTACTAACATATACAGCGTACATCCGAAAAGATTTTTTTACCGCAGTATTAATAAGAAAAAAGATCTTGACGAGGATTTCAGCAAAAACGGGCAACGTTGACACTACTTGCTAAAAGAAGATTCAATTTAGATTGTATGCTTGTTACTAGAAAACGGTTGGGATGTGAATCGTATCACAGCTTCTGGAAGTGCACTCCATGAAGCGGCCGGTTATGGCAGAGCGCAAGTTGTGAGATTCCTGCTACATGTGAGTCTCTTTCAACAATTCCTGTTTTGTAATGTTGCGCCAGACGATTAATTAGTTGACTAAGTGATTTTACACTGGAATTTCTTTCAACCGTGGATATGAGCCTTCCTGCAGAGAATAAGTAGCATCGTACGTTTCACAATCTTAACCTTTTTATTTATTGCCTATTGTTTCTAACGGGCAGGGTAGGTTGCGAACTGGGTTCAATGCCGAGTTGGGCTCCCCAGATCAATCCCGTTAACGGGTGATTGCTGATGACAAAAAGATCGATAGAACTAACTGAGAGACAGGCGAAACGAAGGACCCGCATGGTATGGTGGTGAACGCGTTACGCCTCGGAAAGGACAGTGGCGCCGTTCGTTCCCCACCGCAGACACCTGCGGTCCGGAGTTTTGCAAATATCTCAGCACTATAGAAGTTGTACGTTTCGTCCACAATCATGTTTTCAATAGCGAAAGCAACCAGTTTTTTAGGCAGGAATAAATTCGTCACTGACGAACGCGACCGGCCTCACAGCGCTGGAGTACGCGAAAAAGAACGCAAATCGAAATCCCATCACATTCAAGGAGATACGCTTCTTACTTAAACGTAATATTTGGGAATATGCTACATTTTAAATAAAAACACTACTTCAGCATCTAACTAATTGTTTCATAAATCGTTATATTTGAAAAAGTGCATTTTTCCGAAGAGTGCTTCGTAAAGCAATTCTAAAAGCGTCTTCTCATGGGCACGCTACCCTTTATAAACCGCAAAATTTCCACACCTTGGACTTCGTTTGTTTCATCTATCAGTCTCGGGATCGCTTATTGGTATTTTCCTTTGCATAGAAATAAATCGAGACTAGGCTTAGTGCCTGCGAGAGGCCTTGGAATTTACACCTTGACCTAGCCGTAGCTTCGCTCCTCCACCATTAGCCTAGTCCAATAGGTCTCGTGGGCCGTCATCTAATCTCTTCTCACCTGCTGCCCATTTTGCTTGCAATGCAATCTCAAGTATAAATGCACATGTCTTACATTCCTATATTACGCGGTACACTATAATTATTCCTTATTAAATCATCTTTCTATTGCTAGCGAAGTTTGCTACACCTTTTCAGTACTCTTTTTCTCTTAACTTTCAAATTTTAGAAATTTCTGACTAACTTTTTCCTTTATGCGCTACCCCATTACTATACACGCTTTTGCTGTTTTTATTGTTATGTTTGCCATCTTACGGATCTACCTTATATAGGTCTTCTGTCGGTTCCGAAGGTATTTTGGTGCTGTCACTGTAGTGATGGTGGTGCTGTGTTAATTGCCGCTAGGAAGCGACATTATACTTAATCTTAGACGCAGGTGGAAGGACTCTTTGAATTTCTTGTCCATCTTGATGTAAGTAGACACATTCTTGCACAATCACATTTGCATGCTTACATTTGTGCACCATCGTACCGTACATGTTAATTCTGCTAAAAGCCGCTCCGAAATCAAATAATCGAGGAGTACACAGGCGGTGGTTCCGGTCGTTTTCAAAGAAATAATCCTACTTCTTGGAGTGAGACGCCTATCCATGGACACGGTGAAAACAGAGGGCATTGCGTGAAGAATGCTACGATTCTTGTGTTCTGTAATCGAGGCACGTAAGATTTGCTGGCGCACTATAAAATCTTTACGTAAATAGTAATCAGATAATCAGACAACTTATAATTAAACTTTAGACCATCGCCTTTATGGCCCATTCTTCAGTTGTTATTCGAGTCATTCGAACAGGTGCCAGTAAAGCCTTCCTTTGTCTATGTCGCGTCCTAGTGTAGCTTGCTTGGTTCTCTCCTCTGTGCGTACCAGCTGAGCATCCTTTCTATACAACCTTCGTGAAGAATTTTAATCTAGTCGGTTTTGTTCATGCCGTGTGCTTGATATCTTGAGGAACTCATTCACTAAATGTTTCTGCCCACCGGTTATCACTGAAATGCATTGCGTATCCGGCTCTCCTGACCTCGGAAATTAGAGCATGTGTGACGGCGCCTCTGATATTCTATTGATCAAGTGCCTAGTGGAACATCGAATCCTTTCTCTCACTCGCGTTGTACTGAATACTTCGACCATCACCTCTCAACCGCCACTTTATTAAGCGAATTGAATGAATGTTCGTCATACTGCTAATGTAACGCCCCGGTTTTTGAAGGCATGTCGAGACATAAAAAATCGCATCATCGAGGAGCTAGCCATGGAGTTTTGTGTTCCATGTCCTTTACTACTTCGTCGATAATATTCTGTGTTCGTTGAGCCAGTGGCTTCCTCGTACTCTACGCGAGGTCATCCATAATTTTAACTTCCTGAACCATATATACATGGCTGAATTATTCAGTGAAAATCATTCTGTTTACTGTGAAAAGGCTTTAGAAACATCTCCGTTTTTCGTGAACAACTCTTCAATTCAATCAAAGATCATTTGTTTCGCATGCCCTCGAAATCGGACAACATTCGTTACGCCTGGCTAATGGCTGATATTATTACGACGTTGGAATAATTATTAACAAAGCAACTGAGGTGCAGTTGCCCGCTATCGATTTCCATTTTATGTTGCCCTAATCTATCTTTCGCATGTTCTTGAAAGAGAATGTTAATAATTATGATGACATGGTATCGTCTTGCTAAACTCTTCTCTTTACATGTGTTTAAACTATTGATCGTACAAGAGCTTGAGAAATAGATTTATTCGGCTAACGTTTCGAAGTCTTTATCTTCATCAGAGCTGATGATCCGCTTCGGTAGTCCACAGTTGTTCTTCATCTCGATATGGCTTCTTCGTAGTCTTACCAAGACGGGATCTTCTTCAGTGACCACCGCACGAATGAGCCATACTCACCCAGCTATGCTCTTTCATTCAGGGCAGTTGTTGTTGATATAATTATCCGCTGATAATATTTTGTTTTTCTACGGATAATCCACTCAGCAGCAGTTGATACCATGTTAGCTGGCACACAGCGAATAGCAAAACAATTTTTAAACCGGCCGTCATTTAACCTCTGTAGCATAACAGTCAATATTTCTTTTTTTTACAACCCATTGTATGTCTTTGTATCTACATTACGGAGAAATGCTGTGCTATAGTTCATGAAGGTTCTTTATGTGTTCGATAGGGGCACCCCAGTTACCACGCGCTTTCATTAACATTTCAGTCCAAGAGATCTCTCGTATTCAATCTTCTCTTGAAATAGGTTCACCTTCGTGCTAATTCGTTTGATTTTTCTGAATCCTCTTTAAGACCTGACGTTTTTAAAATAATTTAGATAGAGAATTTGTAAATGAAAGACAGCCGACAAGTTGGCTGGCGTTTGCCAATGCCGTATGGGTCTTTATTCTTCACGGTTCTGCTGGTCCTCCGTTGACATATCTTTTTTTTATTTTACATGGCCCTACCTCACACGTGGTATTGGATCTAAGCAATTCCTGCATTAGATTCAGCCTTCTAAATAGCTGTAAAAGATTGATCCAGTGTGTTGCTAATTATGGCGGCTGAGTCTTTTTATAATTCTATCTGGACTGTGTGTTGTGCTGCTTTTCATCGACGACGTACCATTTAAATTCACAATGTGTAGAACCATTCGGACTGCAAATCCATCTTCTTTGATCTGATATTGAAGTAAATAAGTGTTACCTTGGAAAAGATCAAAGATGTGTATGAACTTCCATATACTGTCATTCTGGATGCAAAACTATTTTTTCTGGGCTCCAAAGAGTATTCAACTTAATCTTATATTAAGCATAACCGATGAGTGCTTTGCAAGCAGGACGAGTGTTTCTTGCACCAACCATTTTTGACGACCTTAAGACTCTTTTTCTTAGCACTAATTTAAAGGTATGGAACATGCCAGTGGTATTCTTCATCAAAATTTTCGACAAAGCATTTACTCAAATACCGAAATATGGACTTACAGTGCTTTCAGGGTTTCGTTTGTTGGCTTTTCCACCTTTCCGTTCTTTTTGCAAAAAGGTGGATCTTTCAAAAACGAAGCAACAGTGCGATCCTCTTTGTTATTGTGGGTTAAAATATACGCTGACTTAGCATAACCTTTGATCTGTTCTGATGTGGCTTATTTCATTAAGGCGCTCTCCATTGAGAAACTTCCAGATTTGAAGTTGTGGATTTATGAGTTACTATTCATGGCCTTGCTCATCGTGATGAACAAACATGGGCATCCATTTTGTTCGCTCTATTCGAGTCCGTGGATCTCGATGTGGAATTTTTCAATCGTTCTCCTAAATTCAGTCTTCAATCGCATGATTCTTTTAGCGAAGGTATGGTCTTCTCTGCTGGCTCTTTTGCAGACCTATAGAGATCGCTTCGACTTCGTCTTCATCTTAACTTGATGTGAGGGCATAGACAGCAAAGCTGGTAGCGCCGGCACGTGTCTATGTTTCTTCAACCGAAAGCGTTTTAATCGGGTTGTTAATTGTTCAAAAGAGTCAATGTTCATGATTAAACTCGTGTGACGGCGGCTCTAACCCCGCAGATCCACCAATGTTTCCTAAAAATAATTCTTGTCCAGGGCCATGGATGACGTTAAAATACTAACGTTTTCATTTCATATTTACTCCAGTGACGTGGTACCTTCTCAACCTGCATATCATCGAATCTTTAGTGCAGAACTCGTAAGCTAATATACGTGCTTCATAAACTCAAATGCCACCTTAGTCCTTCCAGGTTCAAAAACCTAGAATGGCCTTCGAATTTTACAGGTTTATTCCTGTTCGGTCTATCCAACGATTCCATATTGTATGCTTTTTCGCGTTTAGGCCCATTTATTTTAATGTGTTTGGTTATTCATACCAATGAGAATCGCTTTGCGGATCGGATCGCGGTGCTCTTTCGCAGTTGACGGTCATATACATGCGTCTCTCTCAGAGTAAATGAGGAATTTATGTATTGGAAATAACCGTTGACCACACGCCATGCGCCTCCCAGTTGCAAAGTGATCGAGGGAATAGCGAACAATGATACAATCCACACGTGGGCGAACACAACGAAGCACTGTTGCTTGACTATGTCCGAAAAAAGTATCCTTAAATCCGGCGGAGCAAAAAAGGAATTCATTTTTTCAATTGCATTTTTCAGGCAAATACAACATCGTTTTTAGTCTACGCTTGTCCTTTCTCCTGGAGACGCGCCACTTAGCTGACGACTAACCGGTTGGAATACCTCACTGATGGAGATCCGTGATTTACGAATTAGAGCACGCTTAGCAGGTGCCCTGCGGCGCACGTAGTAGCTGGGTCAATCGCACGCCTTATACTTACCAAATCCCAAATTCGTCGAGGTTCGGAAACTTAATTCCAGACTTTTCCGACAGCACGAAAATACTTATTTCCGTTATCGATACCTATCTCTCAGGCCCTTAATGATGGAATTACACCACAATTACCTCTACGACTCTTAATAGATTCTAATGCATGGCGCATCCCTAAGAGATAAGACGAAAGGTCCTTCTATCACTAATAGCTCCTGTGTACCCTGGGTGGCTGCCTCCATCCAGCCATATTGTGTGGCTGGATAAGACAGGAACCATAGAGCAACCACGTAATAGAGATTTTTCCTTCTAGACTCAATTCGTGCAATTTTTTGCAAGTCCTATAAGTTTTCACAAACTATTTGTATTACCACTAACCTTATTAATTATCAAATAACATGTCTGACCACTGAGCAGTTCTCTATTTGACCCTCCCATTGTTGTACCTCAGTAGTTAATGCTCACATGACGTACACGAAGGTTTCCGGATTGCAAAGGTTAAACTTTTAACTATGCTTTCAGATAGGAATGTAGATCTCTTTCTCATTTTGGAAAGCTGGGCTCCGTTGAACCCTTGCTCTGCATTACAACTCAACATCCAGACACGTGAGTGGAGGCAAACCGTTGTAAAGAATCATCTCTACCATTTATTCAAGTTCCATCTTTTCGTTCAATACACATCACCTCTTGTCTTGTTAATGCTATAAAGTGAGCCATACTAGTAATACGTATGACATGAAGAGCACCTGTACTGACCTGCTTCGGATTTTCGGAATCTAGTCAATGCTCATCAACGCATACCTTTCAAGGGCAGTTTTTTCCTTCTCAAGAAGCCAACTGGTATTCAAAGCAAAGGACTTTTAGCTCAGTTTCCTTGAGCTCTAGTGTTTGACTTAACCTGTTATACACTTGATGAAATACTATTTACAAGAATATTTAGTCATTCATGCTTCCCCAAAATCACAAGTATACAATATGCAATATTCTTGAATTAAGATCTTTTAAATAACTTTCCGTTTAGTTTGTTTGGGTAATCTGTGAGTAAAACTTATACTGAAGAAGGGTAAATTTGTTTTGGTGAAGCCAACATACCTGATTCTGTAGTTTATTCAACATAATACAATATTAACCATCCAAAATCAAGATAATCTGCTTTTTGTCACTCCTCTTACTGACTGCGGATATAGCAAGTGGATTTTAATGGCTTACATTGAACAGCGAAGTGAGTTACATCAGAATGTAACTACAACATTAACCATCTTCTTTCCGCGAACACCACCTAGGTGATGGATTCACCAAATCGGCATTGCCATGAAGTGAATTTCATGACATTCCCAGGACTCACACAATTATCAGCAGAAACATTAATGAGCGTGTAAACTAGATCACTACAGCCGTACTAATTTCTTGTGAACACTAAAAAATAAAAACGAGAAGTTGCAAGGAATGGTCTCCAATATGAGCAGATTTGAAGATGAAAAAGTGCTACTTGTAGAGCGATTGCTCGTCAAAGGTGGAATGCCTTTCTTTGCAATATCTCCTGCTCATTGTTGTTTCTCTCTTCGTTAAAAAAACGAAATTGAAATTTTCTATTGACATTAATGCTTACACTTTCTCGTTTCTTCGATTGCGTTGTCATATACTGGATCTATTTCTCTGGATGTTTTTCAAGTAGCTTTTGTCGTGCAAGGAATTATTTGAATATTGTGATCTCTAAAATAGGACTGGATAAGAGAAAATATTAATTGTTTTTTGCAAGCGCGGTTTTTTTTTACTTTTACATAACCCTAGCTTGTTTAGAGAGACAGCTTTTCTTTCCTGGTAGTGAACTGGGTGAAGCTGTAGTTATTGGTGTCAACAATGTTCATGGTTCAGTGACACATGAGTGCCTGAGTCATATATGACGCAAATTGGTGAGGCACATGTCCCTTCCATATCGGTGATGTGGATACCTACCATGATGGAGTGTGTGTGTGTGTGTGTGTGTGTGTGTGTGTGTGTGTGTGTGTGTGTGCGTGTGTGTGTGTGTGTGTGTAAGTGTGTGGGTGCGTGCGGTAGCACTAAGGGCTGCGCGGTCACTGCCTATCGATCAAGTCACGGTCACTCGTACATGGTAGTGGTCATATTTTCATATCGCTATATTCCTCTTTTCCTTCATATCTATCTTTTTTGTGCTCTTCATGCTATTGTACGACACTTATTAAACCTATTAGGTGGAATAATTTCCTGACTCACTTGTGTTTCTTGTTTTCGAACATCTTATCAATCTCACTGTCTAATCACTCTCTGCACCTCGTCGTCTTCCTTGGTTACTTGGATGGCCCGTCCTTACTGATTGTGCGGATCTTAGAACAGTTTCCATTTTTCGGAGTTTTGCCGGCGTAGCCAATGTAGCCCCTTGGAGTGCCGAGGTCAGCCAGGCCAAAGTCTGCTCTAGCCTTGTCATCACACCAGTTCCAGTTCTCATACACATCTTTGTCCTTCTCTCACCATTTAACATCTTGCATCAAGGCTTCATTTATCAGGACCTGCCAAACTTTGAAACTTATCCTTTTTTATTTACTGCCTATTCTTTTTAACGGCGGGGTATGTTGTGAAATATAACTCCTATAATGGTGAGATATTTGCAAAACTCCAGACCGCAGGTGTCTGCGGTGGGGAACGAACGCGCTATTGTCCTTTCCGGGGAGTAACGCGTTCACCATGACACTATGCGGGTCCTTCGTTTCGCATGTCTCTCAGCTAGTTCTATCGATCTTTTTGCCATCAGCAATCACTCGTCAACGGGATTGATCTGGGGAGTCCAAATCGTCATTGAACCCAGTTAAACTGAGGTTATAGTTATAATCACAATCCTAGCCTTTTTTTTTAATTAACTGCTTATTTTTTTTTAGCGGCGGAGTATGTTGTGAAATACAACTTCTATAATGCTGAGATATTTACAAAACTCCAGACCGCAGGTGTCTGCGGTGGGGAACTAACGCGCCATTGTCCTCTCCGGGGAGTAACGCGTTCACCACCACACCATG
Source organism: Angiostrongylus costaricensis (assembly GCA_900624975.1). Taxonomy (NCBI): domain Eukaryota; kingdom Metazoa; phylum Nematoda; class Chromadorea; order Rhabditida; family Metastrongylidae; genus Angiostrongylus; species Angiostrongylus costaricensis. Next base: position 34,869 of record UYYA01004304.1, read on the forward strand.
CGGGTCCTTCGTTTTCAGCTAACTGGGTTAAATGCCGATTTTGGCTTCCCAAATCAATTTCGTTGACGAGTGATTACTGATGGGAAAAGATCGATGGAACTAGCTGAGAGACAGGCGAAACGAAGGACCCGCATGGTGTGGTGGTGTGGTGAACGCGTTACTCCCCGGAAAGGAGAATAGCGCGTTCGTTCCCTACCGCAGACACCTGCGGTCCGGAGTTTTGCAAATATCTCAACATTATAGAAGTTTGAAGCTTATATTCAAATTTTAACAGCTACTCTCTTGCTTTATTCAGTGGATGTTACCCAGTTTTTTCTTCATCTGGGATATTGCAAGAACGTTGATTTGAAGTTCACTGCGTAAGTTCTGCGGATACTGCAATGGAGTAGATCCTGTTCCATAACTTCGCTAAAGCGTTGTGTATGCGGCGAGCGAAAGTGCTTTTCCTTGTTCAGTGGTCTCACACGGCTTAGCTAATACCTCCTTTGATCGCATTTTCACACATTTTTCACTCATTCTTGAATACATGAACAGAAACTTATGTGAGATATGAGGCTTGGAATAGGAAATCATTGCTAATGTAAAATATACCACGTTGTACACTTGTATGTCAATAGTATATTTTGAAACCATCTATGACATCACGCTTAAATATTCACCGTTTATTTTCTGCCTACTACAATTTTTCACGGCGGGGTATAATGTGAATTGCAACCACAACGACGCTGAGATATTCGCAAAACTTGGGCTGTGTGGTTAATACGCGAACCCCCGCTAAGGGAAATCGTGGTTCGGTCTGGTCCGGGGTCCAAGTTTTGCGAATATTTTGGCGTCGTTGTGGTTGTAATCCTTCCTATACTTGTGACATCCCTATTCTTTCGGTGGAGTTCTGGTTTTCGAAAAGTGGTTCAAATGGGCGACTAATTCTTAACCAACTTCTTCAACATTCTGATAGAAAATTAACAACTGCTCTATGGAAGAACAACGCACGATACCTCGTGACAAGATATCTCGTTTTTCTCTTCTGTCGATTGCGTTTTCTTGAATACTAAGCTATGTCGATAATTCCGTACTTTGACCACAACTAAGGAGATTGTTTCCATCGCATTTCTTCTAGTAAATCACCGCATTCTTCTTCTGATATCGCCCATGCACTGGAACAAGTCAGTCTCGTCTTCTCGTCACATTACGTCGCGTTTGGAATTACGTTAGCCTTAATAACGCTGAAATTGTGAGCAAAAAAATACCGTAGTCCGGATCACCTTCGAAGTTCTTACATAGTGCTGAATATGAGCCTATGTATGACCCCTCTAACAATGCGGACTAGAAATTCATTCTTTTCATTCTTTTCCAATTTCTCTTGCTCAACACACGCCATAAAAAGTCTGACTTAGCTTCTAACAGAACACCCTCCAAAGTACAATTACGCTTTGTACTGCTTGCTATAGCTCCGGTGTTCTTTGATCATGTTAGAAGAACTAGTTAAAGAAAGTTGTGTTTTAGAGTAAAAATACTTAGCACTAACTTTTCCCAAGTGTTTATTTCAAATGTAAGTCTTATGAATTTTAGTTAGCGATAAGTTAACGCTAAAGTGTCCTTTGGTGAAGGCCTATTTCGATCTTCGATATGTTTCGTGCTATCGTACCCTCACCATGTGCTAGGATTGGGAGTAACATGAGGACGTAAACGCATCCGATTTGAAGCAAAAGTTCTTGACAGTAGTTAAACGATGAAAGAATATTACGTATACGTACAATTCACTGTCAACAATGAGTTTTTACTCGGCCTTTTTAGCAGGGTCTCTGATAAGTATTCATCTCTAAAATGCTTTCTGTGTCCGTCACGCCTTCGAGACATTCTGTTAGACAACCGGATCCAATGTTAAACGCGAACAAGCGATGATTTCATGCTTTAATAGGGAAAACGGCTTTTTTGAATTTGATTTTCGATTGATCGGAAACGATACGGTGTTTGTGCAGAGCGTCATCTCCCCTCTATATATTGTTTCAATTGAACACTACTGCCTACTGTTTGCTGTCTACTGTTTCGTCTCACGCAACCACTTTACCATTGCCACCGAGCGATGATGCTGTCGTGATCGCTCAATGCGTGGAAACTGTTTATTAAATTTGTTTTATCTTCAGAAACATCTTTAAAAAAGAAGAGCTTTTGGCACTGATCAGTCCCTAAGAGATGCCCCATGTATTCGACTTCATTAAGCGTCGTTGGAAGTGATTGAATGCAGATCTGGCCTTTACAATGAGTCGCGGTGACCTATTGATGAATCCAACCAGTGCCCCTATCCTCCCAGACAAGTCAGGTACCCATTTGTCGACCCGGGAGGGATGGGGGGCTTGATTAGCCTGGGGCGCAGGAATTGAACTCATGTGCATTACAGGGCGCCTCCGACCACTGCTACAAGTGTCCCTCAAAAAATATTTTTACGTATGTAAGATATCATGGACAATGTGATCAGTGTGGGTGTGCATGTTGTGCAAACTGAAAAGGATAGCTGGTCAGTGGCATCATCAATTGCCAAGATTCGCTGTGTTGGCTGTGTACGCATTTCATCTTAATATTTATTGTTCCGTGCTCATCACAAGTTTTTGTTTTGTTTTGTGAATACTTTTTGGAATCATTATAGGGTTCCAGAATATGAATGCCTTCCACACTATAGCGTGCTTCCGGTAACCATTTTCTGGTATGATTTGCTCTCAATTGATTGTGATTTGATCCCATTGATCCATTGTGGAACTTATCACTTATCTGCCTGGGGTTGTCTCTAGCGATGTTTTGGCCATATACGAAATTATACGTCGTAATGAAGGGCACGCTATCATTAGATATCATATTAACTTTTGTACAATCTCTCAAGTTACGTTCCGCATCGTCGCTCTGCAACGACCTTATGTTGCCTGTCTATGGTTTGTGTACTGATTGCTGTTCCGCCTAGACATCCGATTATTGTAATGCACCGATACCAATATTCGTCGAACTTTGTACGTGATGTATTTTCTGAATAGAGGCCATTATTGATGTGTTTTGAATTAGACTGTGTCAAGTCCTTGACAAGAAATCAATAGAGTTTTGTTCGAATTCGATTAAGTCTTCCTTCTTTGAATGTATGTCATCAAAACTTCATCGCATCGTCCCCATTATACTTAATCCCGCTGTTCTCGAGGCTTAACGTTTTCTCTGAGTATCCTTTCAGTGTCTACAAGTCATATATGAAGGTCTTAGTGAGGTTTTGTTCTCCTTCAACATTGCTAGTATAACTCGTATATAATGCTGAGATATTAGCAAAACTCCGGACCGCAAGTGTATGCGGTGGGGAACGAACGCACTATTGTCTTTTCCGGGGAGTAGCGCACTTCACCACCACCATTAAAAAGAAAAAGGCAGTAAATAAAATGGTTAAGATTGTGATTATAACTAAGCCTCAGCTTAACTGGGTTCAATGGCGATTTGGACTCCCCAGATCAATCTCGTTGACAGGTGATTGCTGATGGCAAAAGATCGATAGAACTATCTGAGAGACGGGCAAAACGAAGGACCCGGATGGTGTGGTGGTGAACGCGTTACTCCCCGGAAAGGACAATAGCGCATTCGTTCTTCACCGCATACACCTGCGGTCTGGAGTTTTGCTAATATCTCAGCATTATATACGAGTTATGTTTCGCAACATACCCTGCCATTAAAAAGAAAAAGGCAGTAAATAAAAGGGTTAAGATTGCTAGTATAATTTTCCTTGTTGTTCGTTAATGAATGAGATTAGCATCCTATAAGTTTAGAAATCAAAGTTGGGATTACTAATGTGCTACTGGTGTGCTGTTAAAGTGTCCCACTAGTAAGCAGTACTTCCTATATCAATTATCATGCATAAGTTATGTTGGAGATCACCACAATTGTTTTAAGCACCTTTATTAAATAGACAGTATGGAGTAGACTGCAGACCGTGAACCTCTCATACTCATTCATATTCCTAGAGTATCATATGACGTTTTTTTAGATACGTAGACATGTATTAATTGTGTGTTCTGCTTATACTGTGATGAAGCTTATCTTTGGTAGGTTCGAAAGAAATCATTATGGTCAGATTAACACGCAGCGGGACCACCCGCATGTGACAGATGGTCGTCATGAGCGCCATGCTATGCCGCACTTTCGACCCCGTCATTGTCTGACAACGATCTCATGCAGTGCCCGTTTCTTGCGGTTCTTAGCACCCATTGCAACCGCTCTTCTTTCTTTCAGGTTACAATCAGGCATATTGCGGCAGTCCATTGCTAAATCAATGTAAAGGAATCGCTAAGAACAAGAAAATAGGCCTTTCCTTCACTTTTCTTTTATGACTAACAATTGCTATCAGAGAGTAAGGTTTTTTGTCCATGAAAACAGTGTGGCCAAAGTACGAAGATAGTGTCATGCTACTAATGTGTAATTATCGCGTTTCCCTTAAACCGTAGTTTTCTTTTCGCAAGCAGGCACTACGTCCTTCGGCTTGCCAGCCATGCCGTCTCCACACTCTGTTTTCCTTTGTTAAGAGTAACTCGAGATGAGCATAAGGGAAAGTAGTTATGGGTCATTCGTCTCAAGGATGCGCCTTGTGTAAGCGGTGTATTGAGCTTGACATGGAACATTTTTCGTGTCATCTACGGATCTGCTTGTTGAATACGGTTCTTTTCAGTGTCGATATTTTTCCATAGGCATTAGACTCATTCTGAAATATTTTGATTTCATTATAATCGCCTTAGGGTTGGCCGAAATGCGCTTGTTAGACCCGTTGTTATTCGTTTTTTCAATGATTTGGACTGGGGCAGAGTAAAGTAACAACAACTCTTGCTATAAAAGCTCTAGTCAGAATTGAAGGATTAGTGGATTTTCCTAGTTAGCTGATTCTTTCTCGTTTTTTTTTTCACGCTTGAAGCAGTGATTATCAGGAAATTTTTTTCAACAGTGATATCATTCGCCGAACACATACGTTGCTCCAAGGATTCAAAAAGCATGAAGAATGTAAATCCTAAGCTGTTAAGCAAATGATTTTTAAAGGTCATAGATTTCTAACGCAAGGATGTTTCTGGTGTGTTTTTAAAGAGTTTCAGTCTGATCCTTTGCGAATTTTTAGTTCTGTTCAAAACTACAACGGTACACCTTGCCTAAAAACATTTTGGATGCAGTTCCAGAAGATTTCCGTAGATATTCATGTAGAGTATTCGGTGGAAGTGTACTATCCAAGCTTTTTATTTAGATGAACATCTTGTCAAGATGTATTGAGAATTAAAGTTTACTTTAACTTACGATTTATGGCTATAACTGTTTCAAACTCTTTGAAACTGGATTTAGCTGAAAATATGTCGTAGAAGTGTTCGCTTAACTCACCTTTTGCTAAGATCACCGCTAACAAATGGAATTCATCATTATTCTCGGATCTGTACTCTCCATTTTCCACTGTAAGTGTTTTCCTGTTCAAAGAAATACTTTTCCGACAACCTAAACCAAGCCATAAAAGTGGGTGATTTAGGAACCATTTTCATTTTACTAGTGGAAAACGTGAACCGTTCAAGCACAGTCGCTTTTCTCTTTGAAATCTCGTCAATGTTAACGTAATCTTTGAGATTTCTCCATCGTCATCTAAAATAATTGGTCTGGGTTCAACATTTCCGTTTTTCTATACCACCGATATTTCATATGGTTTTGCTATTTTCTCGTTTAAGGTGTAATAGGTAAGCAAATTCGCCCCTATGAATGGGCATTACGTGATTACATTCTGCTTTTCTTTGGAAGCCTCCTTGTTTAAAATACTTGTCGTATTTGCAAATACTTCAGCTTCTATCCAATCCTATAGCAAATAGATCATGTACCCAGCTAGTTCGTAAGACTATTGGCTGTTCTACAGAGCTTTGTTCGACGGAGGCAATAACTTGCAAACATACTTGACCAGCTGGCCTATATAATATGAAGAGAGTGAGCAACAATGTTGGTATGTACAGTATCTAGCATGGATGATTGGATACTATACCGATCGTTTTTACCTTATGAATCATACAATGAGTTCATTAGTCAGGGATTATGGAGCGCGTTGGTGAAAGTTCGTCTCTTCTCACATTCCAGCTAGCATACCCGTCTAATCGCGGTCTAGTTCTTTCACGCGGATTTGGGATGGTGGAAACATGGAATGTATTCAGAGGTTATCGTTCTCATATTTTATGATATCGTCATAATTAATAATCTTGTGTAAATTTGTTTGGTCTTAGTTACACGCAGTACATCCCATCCTTGTAAAGTTCTCAACGTTTTTTTTTCTAAAATTTTTTCGCAATTTCCATTTGCTTTTCAGTTAAGTTGGTGTAACGTATAGAGAATTGAAACGAGAAGCCTTCTTTTGTAGAGAAGTAGGGACAGGGAGTACTCAATTTTTGAGTAATAATATAGAAGGAGAGTAGCGTAGTCTTGGAAAAGCCACTCTCTGCATTCCAAGTGGGAACGTCCTGGCCCAGCTATCACTGGACTCAAAGGAGAATCGACTGGACCAGCATTCAACAATCTATTCAACATGACGAAAGGGAAGTCCTTAAGCAGTAGCCGAACTTACAAGCAAAAAAAATCGAACATTTTTTTGGACGATAGACTCGAGGAAAGGAATCGAATATAAGGAGTGCTGAAATCGGTGCAACAGGTGTTAAATTCGTATCGTGACAAAGAGTGCTTCCTTATGCCATTTGTCTCAACTTTTATCAAGAATGATTTCCAGATGTAAATAACGGATAAAACATTGTGAGACTTATTTAACAATTCTGTCTATTTGGTAGGACTCGGCATACTTCATTGTCCTTCATCAATAGACAAACTAAATAATTCGCAACGGTGTCAACAGTCACAGAAGAATCCCAATCCCAAGGCAGCGAACCTTCCGTCTGATAAACAGTTTTTCTAATGTAATGAACTATTGAATCGCTGTGTGCTAACTAATGCATGCGCGAAGTAGAACACACTGGAAGCGTGAATCCATGATGACCCATCTTGTATTAAAGGGCACCTCCTAGTGAAATTTCCCATTCTAGCGGTGCTCCCTCTACTGGATTCGACTCGATGTGACAATGAGCAAGTACATCGCGACAGCAACCAGATGTGGTTTATCGACTCGGATCAACGCGACTTTAGGGAAGGAGGAGGCGTCGAAACCTTAGCCAAATAAATCTTTTTATCCACCTCATGTTCGCTTAACAGTTGAACGAAGTATTATCTCCGATCCGCAAAGTTTTGCGACTAGCTCTGACGAAGACCTGGAAACTCCCTATCACGGATTTCCATTCTTTTCTACCAGAATTCAGCACATTGGAGAATAGAAGACACACCTTCAAGCTATAGCCGAATCCATACACGAACTCGACGGATAGCGGTTATGTGAAAATAGAACGAATGAGAGAAGTGTTGAGGCCCAAGTGTGAGAACAGGTAATCTGAGTATACAGGTGCCATGGCAATATTCCTATTCAACTTGTGGGCAAGGCATTTGTCAGTGGGAATCACGCTTTTTTTTGTAGGAGATCCGTCCCATTACATTGTTTTGTTGCTCTCAAATTCTTCTTTTAATGAAACATTCAGGACGAATTCTTGCTCATGTTAATTAATGAGGAGAAAAATTTTCCAGTTAATAATCAAGCCTACCAAGATGATCCGCAGTGTTTTCGTTTCCTTTATAAATTCACAGAGTTCAAGAGTAGCCTTCGCCTCTACAGTGACTTTCATTCCAACTAATGGGCAAGTCTTGATCCTCCACGGATCAATTTTTCACCCAACTACACTGAAACCGCAGCTTCTAGATGTGGCATGCATCTTATTCCACTGCTGCTCCTGATCTTGTAAGTGCTTTAAATAAATGGTTAATTTTTGGACGTATTCCCTGCAGGAGAAAAGTTCCGCGTGTAGCGCAGTGGTTAGAGACACCATGCAATACACAGGGATCGATCTCGCTCCTTAGACCCACCAAACCTTCCATTCCTCCGAGGTCGGCGAATTGGTACCAGACCTGCCTAGGAGGAAGGAAACACTGACTTAATACATTGATAGGTCACCGCTAGTCATTGTATAGACCGGATGTGCATTCAATCACCTCCAAACGATGCTCGTTGAAGTCGAATGCATGACGTATCCATTAGGCATAGATCAACACCGAGAGGCTTTATCCTTTTTATTCGCCGTAGCTTGTCTTCATCAAGTTGTACAAGCTTATTCTAGATAAGAAATATTATGCTTTATTATTTTTCTTTTTGAGGAGATCGTACTGGGCTGCGAATTCCATATTCAATCACGTCGCTTATGTTCGAAAATGTTCTAAAATTAAACAATTCCATTATTGTACGGAAGCCAGCGATGTCTTCCATGAAAAGCATAAGGCTACGGAATGCTAATCGGTCCTGTTTTGTTGACATCAAACATTTTTCTTTTTTTATTTTTCACGTCCTTGTATAAAAAAAGGACAAAGCTTTCGCCGTTTATCAATCGCTGACGGAGGCACCGTGCGTTCAACTTCATTAAGCATCGTTAGAGCTGATTGATTGCATATCTGGCCTGTACAGTGACTCGCGGTGACCTACCGATAGATTAATCAGTGCTGGTATCGTTCTATTCTCATGCGAATCTACCGACCCAGAGAAATGGAAGACTTGGTTATCGCGGGGTTTGGAGTTGATCCAACGACCACCTGTGCATTGCTAGATAACTCTAACCACTGTGCTATCCGCGCCCAATGATCATGTTTCGTCTAAGTAATTCAGTGTTCGAAATCTTTCTAGTTCCAATAATTCCAGTTACTGATCGATTTATAACTGAGTTATATGTAGTGTGCTTTTCCAGTTCATGTTGAGCACTTAGCTTAAGGCCCTAAACACGGGTCGACGTAAAGAATAATGGTCTCATTAACACATGTTTATCGTTTTATCTCTGACCGTGAAAGTTTCGCACATTTTTTATGTAAGTACATCCGAATGCAGACCTCTCTTGAATATTTCAATGTTATGCGCAATAGTATATAGGTGCAGTTGTTAGAGGCGGCCTGCGATACACATGATTTTGATCCCGCGCCCAAGACTCACCTAGTTTTCCATCCCTGCGGTGTTGTCAAATTGGTACCAGACCTGTTAGGGAGGATAACAGCACTGACTCGATATATCAATAGGCCGCTGTACAGAACAAATTGCATTCAACCATCTCTAATGAAGCATGGTGATGTCGGATACATACATCCTTCATGGCTTAATAAACGCCAGGAGCGTTATCCGTTGTCCTTTTTATAGATAGTAGGTACAGGAAATAGTATATCATAAACAATGAAATCCTTTTTTACGAGCATTGACTGAAAAAAATTGTGTTGTGAAAATGTTCCACGTCAATCGATTAGGGCTAATGTGTCTCCCGAAATTGTTGGACTTGCTAATGCATTTTTCCTCAGGCTATTTCTTAAACATCTTTAATGAGTCCATATGCATTCTCTTCAATGCTATTAGCTTGTTATTTTTACCTATGAGGTTGATCGATTAGTTCTTGTCGATTTCCGTCCAGATATCTTCTTACTCTTATGCATCCCGGTTTGTGTATTGTTCATGCTGTATTGGAATATGTTCTGGAACATTCTATAGGCATGCGTTTAAAAGGCCTTATATGGGAATTCGGAATATAGCCTAGAAGGTAGCATATATTTGTTGGTAACCATATAGTGAATATGTCGTTCACTAAATTTGTGTTCTGAAAAGGCTAAATCAAAAGTGAAAATGTGATGAAAACCAATAAGGGCTTATATCCTGATCTAGACTTTATAGGCACTGTTAGAATAGACCCTTTCAGGGAGTCCGTTTTACTGCGTCCTATGTTTAATATTAATAAACGGTAGATATATTTACCTTTTCATTTTCAGAGTGTAAGAATTTCGTGTACAGTGAAGCAATCACACAACACTGCGGAGTTCGTGCCGACGAATTATCGTTCGAAAAAGGCGATTTAGTCTGGGTAAGATCTTTTCTGCAGGGTTTTGACGAATTTCGTGTACTTTATACTGCCTGGTGACGCTAAGGATAGATAGATCTAGTGGTACAGACTTGGTTTTTATTTTGTTCTTCGCTTAAAAAATATTTAGATTTGTCGAAGATCGATGAGAGAATGTCTTTTCTGCTTAGTCGAGAATGTTTTTAATGATAAGTTAATGGTTTAAGAAAAAGCTTTTAAGAAGGTATTTTTAAATATAAAGGTAATGGAATAGTTGCATAAGTGAAAGAACTAAGGTTGCGCAAGTGAAAGAACTAAATACAATATTGCAGTTGAATTAGGTGATCCATTAAGTAAGCAGTCGATTGACTAAACTCGAAGAACCTGATGAAAATTGATAAGTTCATTATCAACAAAATCACTATCAGTAGATAGATGCATTGAATTGATGAGGAGGAGGATTAAGAGTTTTTGTGCGGCCGTAATCCTGGTGCAGCACATAGTTCATTATCTGATCGAAACGCCTATGTACAGTTGTCGTCTGAACACTGTACATTCCAGAGTTATAACAGCCACTTAGTTAGTGTGCTCACTTACTCAAGCTCCAGTCGTCCCATATTTTCGTTGATTGTGAGATGACACTATGCTCCAAGTCCTCATTTTTAATCCCCAAGGTTATATATATTTTTGCGCAATAGGTATACTTGACCGTATGCATTATAACAACAAATTTCACTGACACAGCTGTATGTTATAACGCATATATTTTTCGAAATAATTTTAGTGTTTTCGTTTAAATGGAGCTCTCTATTACGTTTGTCGTTGTGTGATCGAAAAAAAAAACATGGTTGATGAATGTTCTAGGCAACTTGCATCAATTTGAAACAAACGCTCTTTACAACATTTTTTATTTAAATCATTACCATGGCATATTGGGGCTCGAGTAAATGTAGAAGGACCTGGGTGGGTGTTAAATAATTAATTTGCTAATGAGGTCTGCCCTGTATGGGAAAAGAGAAACGCCGAGATTAGTCGCTTCTTTTCTAGTGCCGCCTTTCTGTCCGTGCGGACGACTACGGTCTTTCCGTTGTTTGTCCGATTAGCACCATTAGTGATCAGAATTGCTTAGACAAAAATTTATAATGGAATAAATATCAGTTTCTGCTGCGCTTGAACTTGTCAAGAGTGGAAATCTCCTACATGATCAAAGACGATTTAATTTCGTGATTGCTGATACTCCGGATGGAATTTCTTTGTTTTCCGTTAGAAGAAAGTGTTTAATTAAGATGTTTGATAGGAGGTTCGCAAAACGAAGTTCTTTCTGGAATAAATCTGAAGAAAATGTGCTTTGATTCGCTTTTATTGTATTATTTCTGTTAAGACATCTCATGGTACAGTGAGGTAGTTTATTTTACTGCGAATTGAAAGTAAATTTTAATGGTTTTCTGTTTCTTTTCCACTGAAGTAAATGATCGTTTTCAGATTATTTGCGAAATGAAATTTTGCATAGAAGTTGGATTGCCATTTTCTAAAAGATCTATCTCTACTTTTAGCACAACCTCACTGTATTATCACCTTAGTAATTGGATAGCAATTCGCATTCAAATACTACCTACATCTGTCCCAACAGTCAATCTTATAAGATATCTGCAACTAGCTTTTTAATACACAGGACCAGTCCTCCATTGTGGCATTCCACTTCTTCATCTGTTTTCAAGAGCTCGTCTATTTCTAGCTATTAACTGGCTTTGCCAAGTTTTTCGGATGGAATTCCTAAAAAAGTCCGTTTTTGGCTAGAGGTTAACCTTTGCGTTTTCTAAGGTAACTAACAAAAGTCCATTTGCCATCATGGTGGTGTCCACTATGAATGCATATGCTGCCTCTGAATACCAGAACTCCAGTGGTTGCGGTAATGGCAGTTTAGACGACTTTATTTCATGTGAGAAATGAGACTTCTTGCAACGCTTTCTCGAATTTTCAGTAACGTGTAAGTAGATTGCACAGCAATAGTTCTAGTAGACTGGTTGATGTGTTAATGTGCAGTCCTCCGACTGGTACACGAAAGTGACCAGACTAGCAGCGCTTATCATCTCCATCAGCTTCAAGTCGTCAAATATAAAGCGAGTCGATTTGTTTAGCGCTGGTTTGATGGTGAGAAAATGAAACACAGTGCAGCGTAGCACAGTTGTCTTCGCCAAGCACGATTGTTGCTTCTCGTTTCTCCTTTGTAATAACGTTTTTTTATCCTTAGTGGATCCGTTTAGTACATACATGTGTGCATTTGTGTCCACGTCTACCCCGCCTTCTATCTGTCGTAGAAGTTACACCACCTTTCATCTATTAATGATTCTCTTCTATTCACCAAACATGGGCGATAGAAACCATGGTTGACTACACCGATTGGCAGCAAATAATATTTTTGGCAATCATGGTGGATATCGTCATTGTGCAGCTACATGTTTTGGTTCACTCCACGTGCGCCACATTTAGGAAACTGGAAAGTGTCCGACTCCCATTTTTCAATTTTTCAGCAGTTTTCAAAATTTCATGAGTTTGCTGTTTCGGTTAGTTCGATGTGCTCTAGCTCAACTGGAGAATTGTCAGCGGGGTTTTCGATTGTGTGCCGACAAAGTGCGTTTTCGACTTTTGAATTCGTAGACTATTATTTAGATCACTAAGTGCACTTTATTTGGTCATCTTGGAGAAAGAACATTGGGGCAAATGTTCTTCATCGATGAACAGGCCGTCCTGCTATTCAGAGGTCTAGTCTGTGCATTCTGTGTTTTGCTTGTATAATTCTGGCATTGAGCAATCTGAGAGCGTGTGATACATTATTTATGTGCAATTGCCATCCATTACACTCTTTTTGAATGAATTTTTCGTTCACGTACTCCCACCACTCTCTCAAGCTGATTATTCACTCGAACCCTTTATTTTTGAGAATTATCGATATATATAATGGTCAATAGTTTCAATTGGCAAGTGTCTTGTTTTTCATTCGGTGTATTGAGTTAATATTCGCTATATATTCCGATGTACTAGATGATCTCTGTTCTTTGAACACTCACCATATCACGACCAACTTTCTATTAACCTCGGCATTGATCAAGTGATTTTCTTCGTATTTTCGTTGAGCAAACGCGAGGTGTTATTATTCTTTATTCACGAATAAGCTGACGTTTCGGCGGATTTCGCCTTCCTCAGAGCCGCTTTCTATGAGGTTTCCACTAAGTATGTCACGTAGAGACCAACCGCACAGAAATCACATGGAAGCGTAATGTCGCATAATGTGACGCATAATGTGAGACTCACCATATCAGTTCTTGTGGGTTCACATAGCGAGAATAACATGTTATTTATGGGTATGTGACATTTTAGGTTTGGCTTGTATGTTGCAGAGTAGCACTTATTGCGTTATTCCGGGTATAGGTGCCTTTAAATCAACATTCCTTCATGTCTAACAAGATTTTTAGATAGCGTTTATATTTATTTTCTCAGTTTTTTTTCCATCAATTACTTAGAGGCATTTACCGTGTATTACTAGCGTCATAATAGTTACTACGACTTCAGTTCAAGGCTCGGCTTATTCATCCGTAATGTATCGCACACTGGCACTAGTTTCCGGAGTAGTGGTACCTCTTATATTGACATCACATAAATGTTATTCTTCACTTTATCAGGAAATCATTTTCTGTGAAAAGGACACGTTGAGACGAATATGAATTCTGATTTTCTGATTTAACTCTCCACGTTTGGATTCATTCTTCGTTTAACGACTTTGTCGTTTTCAAATTTTATCGGCAAAGAGCTGGTGTGCATGGAAAGAAATCGTGATGATTGGATGGGAGAGCGCACACTTTCTCCTCTACAAAAGTTTTATTATCGAACTTGTATTGGTTTCTTTACTCAGCTCGGCTATTTCGAAACATGCAAGGAGAATCAACTCAACCAGCATTCTACAATATTCTTAAAAGAAGATGAAATCCTTGAGCAGCAGCTGAATCAAAACGCGAGTGCTCGAGGAACTTTGTGGACGATTATTGCGAAGAATACGAATCGAATGCATAAAGTGCTGGGATCTGCACAGTAGATGTGGTGAAGGGTCATTTAAAATGGTAAAATAAAGCTAGCGTTGGACATTTTCTCAAATCCAGCTGTCGAGTTGCTCGAACAAATAATTATTGCCTAGTGGAATGTCCGTTGAGTATAGTGACAGAAACAGGTTTTTGTAGACCAACTCGTTTAATTTCTGCAGCATTAATTGTGCAGCGTGTGGTCGAACATTGTCGTGCGAGAAGAATTTCGTCCAATTCTGGTTGCATGCGTTGCAGTATTTGTAAGATCTAATCGGTTCCGTATTAGTACTTCTTCCTTATGATCCTTCCGCCAAGATTCAAGATGTTTTGTTAGATTATTTCACTTTTGAACGCAGGAAAAGTTATTATAGCCATGGTTTAATTTAAATTCGGCTATAGAATATGTTCAGCACTCTCACTTCTTTCCAAATCCCTTACTGAACGGCACCAGTTGTCATATAGGAAAAATTTTTCGTTATACACCACAACAAGATCAACAATTGAAGCTTTTTTGTTGCGCAAAAGAAGAGTGGAGCAGCTTTCCGGACGACGATCTGTCTTCTATTCGTGCATTTGGTGCAGTAGCCACTTATCAAGTTTTTCCAACTTTCCATTCGCTTCCAAAGTGCGAACTGTTATTGAATTGAAATAAATCAAATCCTTTTATAAATGCTTTATACAGCACTTAAATAGATTTTGGATTATCGTCCACAGATGCTGGTTATCAAAGGACGCAATCTTTGCTGTGAATACCATATTTATTGGAGAAACATTCGATGTGTCTAAGTAGTGGGCAGCATTCTGGAGCCCTTCCCTTTCCAATGCCTTGATAACATTTCGGGTTGCTACCGTTTCTTTATGCCCAATCATTCATTCATCATTGCATTCATAAGGCAAAACGAATCAACTATTATAATTTCACAGTATCATTTCAATTATCTATATATATATATATATATATATATATATATATATAAATTATTTTTTAATTCGGAGATTTCATTTGGAGGAGACTTCAAAATTCCATGAGATTTAAGGTTTATGATTACACTTAATAAGCTTATAGTAGCTTGGGGATATAATCCATATCCATACTGCATAATTTCAACTACACGTTTTTCTATGTCGTTAAGGCGTTTGGCTTTCGTTATTAGAATATCTTCCATGTCGTGATGGCCCAATCCATATTCTTTCTGTTGTTCTCATGTTCTGGCAGGATAAATAACAGGGTGGTCGCATTTAAATAAGCCACCGCCTGTGTATGCTAATTTCTTCTAATTAAAAATCGAAGTCATTTCATTGGTTGTCTTATGTTCTTCAATGAGAGAGGACCACTAAGCAAATATGTGATTATGGTCTTCGTATGAGACTCTATACTTCGTCATTTACTCTTCCTTTCATTATTTTCGTAATATGTTTCAGTTGTTCTAGTCATAAATACTCTTGTAGATCTAAAACTT
The DNA here is from genome assembly GCA_900624975.1 of Angiostrongylus costaricensis. Taxonomy (NCBI): domain Eukaryota; kingdom Metazoa; phylum Nematoda; class Chromadorea; order Rhabditida; family Metastrongylidae; genus Angiostrongylus; species Angiostrongylus costaricensis. The sequence goes on from UYYA01004304.1 coordinate 50,385, forward strand.
ATGCACGTTAAATGGTCGAAGTGCAAATGGAGCTCCTTGTGTTGGAATAGCAACATTTCCGGATATGATCCATGCTTCACTTGACGGCTATGTTCGGGAGCCCATTAAAACGGACACTGAAAAATTGGCACTTTATCTTTTCAAGTTCTATAATGCGCTTTCTCTCAAGCTTTCAGTAAAACTGGATGTAAGCCAAGCTCAATAGAGACTCAATCCCGTTCCTCAATTTTTTGAGCAGCAACCAGTGAACGGCGTGCAATTGTGTCCTGTCCGAGTTTCAGCTTGGATAAGTAACCATATATCGTAATCGTTATTCAAGAGGAACCACGATATCATTACGCGGTCAATCTTATTCCAAGTTTATTTAAGCACCCATGTTCACTTTATTTGAATGAGCAGTCTTTCTCTCACTGGTTTTTCTTTGTAGTCGTCTACTAATAGTTCAAGAGTTAAATATTTTAGGTAATGAACAAAAGTTTCCGTGTTTCTTTTGCACCCTTTTTCCTATTGTGTTGTAATATGTTACAAGGGTTTCTACATTTTTTTCATATACCGTGATTCTTATCTCTGAAAGTGTTCCTATTCTTCGGAACCGTCGCTATTGTTTAGAGACGCCATGTTAGGAAAACTTCGTCGTAAATTGAATAGTCAGGATGATAAGCAACGTCGTCAGACAATTTCTGAAGACATTAACGTCCACCGTCATGTCAACCCAACATCTGCACGCCACACCGTATTGAAAACTGTTAGCCGAGCATCGCTGCCAATAGTTTTTCGTTCTTGAAGGCTTATTGCATTTTTATTACTTATGCGAATTGACTGTTGAGCATGATTCAGGTTTTTGACCGACGTCATTCTCCGGAAGGCAGGTGGAAAGGTATTGTTTTCGGCCAAAAAGGGAATTCACGCAGTGGACATTTTCCTTCGTCAGCAGTGAAAATCATAGAGAAGCCAGAACCTGGTATGTATCTTTATCAATTTTCACCATGTTGTTCTTTTTAGACATTACATGGTTTTCTTTACTGATATCTCTTCCAAGAAGTGGCTAAAGAAGGAGAGAGAGAGAGAGAAAGAGAGGGTTTTAATCTAAATTTTCCGTGTAATATGTATATATATATATATATATATATGTATGTATAATATCCAGGAAACTACTAAACAGAATGTTTGCCATCGCGATTGGTATCAAAGAGTTGCCGTGGCAACAGGTATTGATGTCAGGCTTTATTTCGAAAGAATGAGTCAATTTTATGTTTGTCTACACGTTGGCATGGATGTTCAATATTCTTTATTTGTAGTTCTACTGCATTTCTTTTCCGGAGTTCTGTCTCGATAGTTCATCGAAAACGTCTGTTTTCCACAGTTCTGCTCAATTCCACGTTGCGCGTGATTTCGTCGCGGTTTTTTTTTCTTTGTTTGTTCTGCCGAACATGTGAATGCTGAACGAAACCCATTTGCATTGCTTTGTGGATCATCCGGAGTCTGCCGAACGTCTGTTGGTGGATTGCGTATCATTGCAAAGACAATGAGTCGGAGAGCGTTATAAATCATTGGCAGACATCGCCTGACATCCAGTGAACCTAGAGAACACTCCCCCATTCTTGTCCGTTCGCGTGTTCCCGAATATCTGCTATCACCGCCCTTCACCACAATCTCTTCTTTTCGGACTTTTCTGAAGCAATCCCTTTCATTTTCCCGTTATGCTCTCTCTGTAGTTTCGCTGCAGCCATTGCCAGCATAAAAAATGCACAGAAGTACTGGGCCATCACTCATGAGACCTTAGCAAATCCTGTGTAGAATAGTATTTTCAACACTGTGTAATTTGTGTTTTTGATCATGTGGAAATTGTGGGAGATCAATTTGACGAGACAGTTCCACTACTACGCTACTCCATTTTATCCACTCACTAGAATAAATGACCATACAATAGCGTTTGGTAATTTGGTACGAAAAGCTGGAAACAGATCTTTCAAGTTGTTTTGAGGCTAACTGATGACCTTTTGCAGTAACTGGTAACTGTCCGTTGAATTAGTACTCATCGAACGAGGTGTTTTAATAGCTCGTGAATTTTTGCGTAATTAACTAGTTCTGCAACTGTATTGTACTGTTTATCGAAGAAACTCTTTTGTCGTCCACATTCCTTGCAATACATCAAAATAACTTATCCTGCGCAACTAACGTTTTGGTTACCCGTTAATATATTTCCACAAACATTTGAAAACTAAAGTAAAGCATTTGTGTTTTAAGCATATTTGAAAGCAGCAATCGAAGACAAGAGTGACCTCAATGAATGAAGTTTGGCAGGAAAACTGGAGCAAGTGGTCGAAACTGACCTGATTTGATGTTGATTCATTTTAACTCCTCGAGTAACGTATTTCATTTTGTTAGCTCGGAGAGCCTGAAGTTTATTTACTTTTTCGGAAGAATTTTTTCGCAATTGATTAGTGACAAATAATTTGTCACAGATCCAACTGATAACCACATGGTCAAAACGATCTGCTCTCATTTAGCGAACTGTACCGTAGTGAGATCCGTTCCGAACATATTTTTATTACTCATTGTTCGAAATGACGTAGACGCACTAAGTGGTTGGGAACCGCACGGCTCACATAGCGGATATTTTTCCGGCACTCTGCAAATTGATGATTTACAGCGGCATCGCAACCATACGTCGGCACCTTTTGTGAATAATCGACGATATTTCATTTACATCCGAAGCTTGACGTAAAATTAATGCTTCCATGCCTGAAGTTCAAAAAATGAACAGTCGAAAACTTGCTGGCAGTTTTCTTCAGATATGCAGCAGTTTACATTTGAAAATCGTTGTTTTTACAAGGACAAGGGAATTCCTTTGGAATTGTAATTACAGTTATCGCTACCTCGGTTTGCGCAATTTTTTTCTCTCAAAACTCTCACTGCAATTGGTGTGTGTGTGTGTGTGTGTGTGTGTGTGTGTGTGTGTGTGTGTGTGTGTGTGTGTGTGTGTGTGTGTGTGTTCGTTTCTTTATATTGTCTTTATTTCAATATCCATTACTTTCTATGAATGGAAGGAAGTAACTGTTTATTTGTTTTGTACTGACCCGACTACGGTTTACATTAACGATCATGCGCTCGCATTTAAACAAACCAACGCTGTTAGTACGCCGAGCCTTCTGATTTCGATATTAACTGGCTGACGCCATTTTCTAACTCCAATCTCGATGAGGTTCATTCCTTTATAGAGTTTCTCTCCGCATCATATGCATAGTGACTTCGGCTATTGTAACCGACATTTGATACTACATTTAATATAATTTTCAGGTCCCTTGGAAAAACCAAGTAATACCTTTGTTTGAGATGTCGTCCAGCTTTATTTTGAGTTTCTTTCAAATCACTGAATTGTCTTTAATTCAGATTATTCCTTGCTTTTGTATTTTATTGATTTAGAGCGGAATAGCACTGACTTTTACCGGTAAGGTTTGTGTCGTCGGCGTCGTCTAGTGTTTCTCATTCGCGGGCGTCGTTCTTGAACAATCGCTATTTAACGAATCGTTGCTACCTCCTTCGTGCTCATTTTCGAAAGATAGATACTTTACAATTGCTCTCCTTCATGAATGGTCCACGAAGAATATTTCGTTGTATTCCACATAGTTATACGATGTACTGTGTGTTAATCTCCTTTACGGCTTCTGAGTGGGGCTCAGAGTGAATCTACACTCCTATTTGTAGATCTATACTTGTGAGAGAGGTTAGCAAACGTCGAAGCGCCCCTAAATGTCACTACCTAAGCATTTGAACTTGTCTGCTTCCCTTCACGACATCGCTAGAAGGATAACGAATTTATCGCTGCTTTGGAAGTAATGGCTTCTTCAGATTTCCTATACTGAGGGAAGTTAAAAAATTCTAGCTGTACGGGCAGGATTTAAACCAAGGAACAAATACGCGCCTGAACTTTGAACAGATATGAGAACCCCCATATTTTATATATAGTATCTTGTCTTCACTTTGAGTGAGACATGTTCTACCAAAGTTCTTAAATCAAGCTTATCATGTTTGTTTGGAAAGTTCATAATTTTCTAGAGGAATTACTCAAGCTTGCTTCTTCTCCTCTGAATTCGCTTACTATTTAACCTGGAGCTGCAAATTTCCCTCATGTGGATAATTCCTAGTGAGTCGCAAGATTACGTGGTGTGGTCCCAGGTGGCAGATTGTGGTTTAAATGAGGATCGAATGCGATCACACAGTTGTTCTTAGTTCTCAGGGGTTGCCTACGTTGGAATAACTTTTTTTTCCGCATGTAATGCATTCATACGTGTACACCTTATTGTGTTTGCATTTACGTGCATTATGTATTTTACGTCGACATCGCCAGACATATGGAACCGCATGATTTGGAAATAGATTGGTAGTGTTCTTCGTTTTCCGTATCAAAATTTCCGTACTTCGCAGATATTGTAAAGAATCCGTCAAAGTACTCGCGATTATATCCACTTCACGGTAAACCCTTTAGTGAACTACCTACGAATACCTTCTTCAGTGGTAAAATAGTCTTTGATAAAGGAAAACGTAACGAACGGTTCTCTTAAGCGACGTGAATGAGTGGTGACCTTACTAGTGAGCACTCCAGTTGGTCGGTCACTAAAACAATTACGAATGGCACTATTATCATCTGGCTAGGTCTTTTCATACTAATCTTGTGTTCTAGAATTTTCAGAACTAGTATTGAATTCTTTGATGAACTTGATGAATTTCATTCTTTTCCTCCTATGTTTTTTTGGAGGCAGATTTATATTTTCCATGCACTCTAATAATTGTAGATTTCTTCGAAATCGATTGTACCCTTCAACAATGTTCCCGCTGTTCCTATAGCTTTTCAGAGGAAAATAATGTCTCTCAATATCAATATGAGTCTCCTTATTACGTCAGAACCGTTGCACCCGTGATGACGGAAAGTTTAGGTTAAATATAACCTTGTAAGAGTTGGTACATCTTATTGGAATAGCCTTTATGTTTTCTATGTTCCTCAAGTTTTGATCGATTTGTGTTTCCCTTAGTTTATGGCTTAGTAAGAAAAGTTTTAATAATCTAATTTCTAGTGCCTTCCGATTGACATTCTGTTCTTATGAGCGATAACAGAGTAGTATTCATAGGCAGCGAAATGCCAGATGTTCTTCATTCAAATGAGTTTAACGTTGAGTACTCATTACACTTGGATGAAATCCTGCATGCGCAGATGGAAATCTACAGTCGAGCTTTAAATATACCTATTTGATTACTTGAATGGCTAATTTTCACTGGCTATACACGCTTGTCTTAGTTTGTCATACCGGCGGCAAATCTCAACATGAGACTGATTTTCATTTAGTATTTCGATTGACTATTTTGCACTATACATATTGAATAACTCTGCACTCTGGTGCATTTTCTATTGAAGGCGGTACTTCTGCACTCATCACCATTTTCTATGGTGAAGCATCATGCCATAGGTAATATTGTTGTATACATCTACTACTTTAACGTGGTGCGCGTTTAGCACAGTGGTTAGAGGTTCCCTGCAATAAATATTTGATCTTTAGTTGATCACGCCGTCTGGGCAAACCAAGCTCTCAATCTCTTCAGGGTCATCAAATTGGTAACGGGTTTGTTTGAGAATATGGAAATACTGATACGTAGGAACTATCAGCACTGAGTTGATACATCGATAGTTCACTGCGAGTCATATATGGATCAGACATGCGTTCATTCATCTCCAAGGGTGCTTAATGAAGTGAATGCACGGTACGTTCCTCAGGGTTTGATCAACACCGAATTCTTTATATTTTTTTCTTTACCCCAGCTTTAGAAAATGTTTCCGTGGCTTTATCACACTTAAGGAATCTGACATCTTCTACAATAGTTACATACAGCTACATATTGAACGCCGTTGTGCCGTCATACCGTCATATTGTTATCTCCTGCTGTGTCTCACTTATTTTAATGGTCCCTTCCGAACCATCTACATCGATCTTCCCGTGCCATTCATCTGTGCCAGTTAAAGGTCGCGCTCGACTTTCCGTGTGCTTCTCTCTCCCTCCTTGACCGTATTCAACAATAGTCGTGAATTCCACGTGTATATTCTTTCTTGATTTCTCATGTAGCATATGTACAGTTGCTCAATTCAAAATCAGGAGGATGCTGCAGTTTTCGATTAAATCGACGTCTGAAATTTACATAGTTGTTATCTTGCAAACGTCCGACTAACCGAAATATTTTGCTTTTCTTGTTTTGTTTTTCAATTGGTAGGTGATGAGCAGAAGAATTGTTCTCTGGAGACGCAAAAATTTGCAGACATAAGGGGAGAACCGATGGCCAGACTAATCTGTGCTGACCTTGATGGTTGTTGGATTTCCGTGGCGGCCGTCCGACTCCTTTCTTCTTTTGTATATGTTTATGAGCAGATGGTTCACTCTCTGTTTTTCGGTGGTCAACTACTGTATATTATTAGATTGGAGACATATGCCTTGACTGCCACTTCTTAGAATATCGTGGATTTCTTGGATTAGAGTGCAGTGGCAACAGATGAAAGACCGCTCTATTTTTGACATCACATTCTTTAGTTTCTAGAGAGTTTATTTGTGGAGGACATAGTCGTCCGCGGTGTCACCTGTTTCTTCTTGGCGATGAATAGCAGTTTGTTGGGATGTTCGGGCCGTTGTCCTTGAACGACCGACAGCACGTCGCATATTAAATGACAACCTCGCATAGAAATGTGTATGTGTGTGGATCACGTAGTCATCTGCTGATACCATACGTGCATGTCGACCTATAATGTTCCTGTAAATACGATAGTATATGTTCTTAATTTGCTCCAGAACTTCTCTTTGATGGTTAAATTTCGTCCATGATTTTCAATTTTTCACTGACTACACTCGTAGAATGCGCAGAATGTGTGCTCTACTGCTACGATCCACATCGATTGCTCAGGATCAGCAGTGATGCATCTGGTCTTTTACGTAATTGCTTGAACGGCCTTCAATTTTCCATGCGATTTTCGTCGCATCGCCGAGCAGTTTTAGAATCCTCAAGCGTTTCGTTCTTACTATTAACGTGCGAGTTGTTTTTCACCAATATTATATGGTTCTTGGTATTATATCGTTCATTTCCATGTTCACACTATCTTCAGTGACCGGCTCCAATGTTACGAATTTTGCAATAATCTTGTTTCGTGCGGAGTTTACTCACTTTTTTAATTATATGAAACAGGAAGACTAATGATGTAGGGTTTTACTATTGCTTACAGCTGAAGGGTTTTTGCCTTCATTTCGTTTGGTTTTTCTTATAGTGTAAATTTATATTTGTTTACTTCTTATTTTGAAATGTCTGTGAAGGACATTTCATTTTTCTCTTTTCACGGAAAGTAGTCCATACAAAGAGCTTATGTAAGGCATTTTATGTAACGTAGTGTATTTCTGAACTCGAATTGTTGAATGAATGAATGAATGTGTAAATGAGTGAATGAATGGATGAAAAGACGACGAGTAGCAGGTTCGTTACTAATGTTGTTTATGTTGAAATCTCTTCTATAAACAGTAAGGTACTCCGTATTACTAAGTACAACATTATGTGTTCTGTAGAAATAACATATGAACGTATACGGACTTGATCGTGTTTGTGAGTGTATATTAAAGTAGAGTTAGTCTTACTTGTTGTTCTTATTGTCCTCGTTGTTTGAGACTATGCTTGGTGATTGGATCAGTGACGATCGTTTTCCTGAACCCCTCATCATCATCGGTACTGCAATACCTCCAAAAAAAAATTTATACTCGTATTTAGCACATTCGATCATATCATCATTCTCTTCATTTCAATCGCCTTGACATTTCCCGGACAATTCTAAAGTAAGCCATTTTCACCATATTGACCTTTGCCGGCGCATTTAGTACATGTCTTTGCATTTAGGTATGTATGTGTATATGTACGTATGATGTGTGTGTGTATGTGTGTGTGGTGTGTGAGTGCGTGAGTGTGTTTATGTGTGTGTGTGTGTGTGTGTGTGTGGGTGTGTGTGTTTGTGTTTGTGCCAATATAGATGTCATAGAATCTACCATGCTAGCCATAATTTTTCACTTCTAAAGAATATGTGCATGAGCAACTATGCCACATTTTACGTTTTCATGAACGCATCTTACTATTGCTCAAAACAGTGCATTCCAATCAGTTATTGATTTCCATCGGAATCTGATAAGAGCAATTGAGTGGTCACTGTGTACGATCGTTGCAATGTGCAGAGTTTCCTCTTGTTATCTCCATCTCTTCCCTCCTGCGCTTCCGCGAAATAATTTCTTGTTCTTCCCAATTTGTAGAATTTTTTAGGCTACTTAAAATAACGAACACTTTGGCAAGCTTAAGGGAGTTTAATAATGTCTTTGCCACGACCAAAGAAGCCAAAAGATGTGGATGTAGATTGGATGAAGGCAGCGACACTTCGTCCAAATCGGCGCAATACGGCTACAATTAGACGACTAAGTGGTGAGAGTGCAGAATAAAGAAACCACTTCTTGTTAGAGAAATCCATGCAGAAGTTCTCGTACAAATTTCTCTGGATCGTGTCTTTTTCAGTGATTTCCATGTCATCAAGGGTGGCGATTGCGCAGTTTCAAGGAGCGACGCCCTCTGCAGGACGCCAAGCTAAGAAGGTCAACGTTCCGGTAGTACCAAACATGACAGTGGTCGATAAGAGTAGATGTAATTTTTTGCTTCCACGTTTTGCTTAAGCTATTTAACTGAGCTATTATGTAGAGAGCTAACCAAGATTTCGGTCAGAAATAGAGTTTCTAGTGGTAGACGAAGATGTGAAACGCAATCTTGGTTGCCGATCGAGGGCTTCACCATCTCCGATGAGTAACTATCGTAGTAACGATTCACACAACTCTAACAGGCAAGAAACTATCAATTTCAAAGTAATAAATAGGCGTAGAGATTAGATTGACCAAATAGCACTTTAGTAGAAATGCAGTTTAATAATGCACGCAACCCCCTGGTTCTCGGATGCAGCCAAGTCTCCTATCTCTCCGGAATCACGAGACTGGACTAGGTTTCCTTCCATCTACAAATGCTGTTTGTAGCCTGCTGTGAAGATCCGAAAACACTGTCCCATCAGCATGGCTATCCCAAGATTCCATGGAGAATCCACTCAACCAGCTTTCAGCAACATAACGAAGACCAATGTCCTTAAACAGCATTCAAACCTACATGGAAATCGAAAGATTTTCATCGACGATGTCGTGAGTAAATGAACTGCTCAGATCCACACGATATCCAATGTCGTATAATTAAAAAAAAAGAGCTTATACGAAAGGTCTCCTCCAAAAGCCCTTCATTCTGAGGGTGTAAAATTTATGATTGATTTCCTCCGCGTGAAGGGTCAAGCAACCAGTATCTTATGTTATGTTACTGTTGTGGTTATTCTGTTTATGTTGGCTGCTTAATCATTGGAAGCGATCCGTATCAGGTCGATTAACGTCTTTGTTCATCGTGGAAGCTTTAGTTATGAAACAAAATGACAATATTGCATTAATATTGGACTAATGAAGTGTGGAAAAAGTTCGAAGCAAAATTTCGAGGAAGAGTATTCGTATTTTTCGTGTTGGTTGATGCCTTGTTGCTGTAAAATGTTGTATTTTGTTCGACTTGTTCGACAGATTTATCCCATGGCAACGTAACGCAAGCTAGGAAGCACTGGTCATTTCCACTTAATAGCACAATCTGTCGTTCGGCAGAGATCGATGAGCTATGATTCCGGTCAGCACCCTTTCTCCGGAAACACGAACATGAAAAGTGCGGGTTTTTTTCGTTTCCATCGAATGATTATAGCCAACTTGGAAACTCCGGTTTGCGGCATAAACTAATGAGAACTACACTAGTGTCCTGATAAGGTTTCCAGGTAATTACTGGGATTATGTATGATGGAGATGAATGTGTGCAAAATTCTCAGCAAAATCGGAATATGGAACAGTGTATTAAACAAAAAAACACTGCCATATGACATATGTGTATACCATATGACACCATCGTATAAACTTTGCATGTTGGAAATTTTCTTTCGATTTTCAAGATACTGTGTCGTTCTACCAGTATTGCCCACATCTCCAAAGGATCTTTTAGCGTTAAATTTTCTAATGAGGAATCATGTCCACATTTCTACTACTTTTCATTTGTGTCCAAGTGTTTTTGACTTTTTGTGGTTTCTATACATTGTCTGATAAGGAAATGGCATTGAACAACAGCTCGAAATCGAAGTAAAATTTTAGCACCATCTTTTGTTTTTTACACCCGACACCGGAATTTTATCTGGAAAACTCTGTGAATACTAGCCATATTTCCATGGCTAGTTACACCATATCCTCTTTGCTGATGATATCACTCTTATGACGCCGAGCGTTAACCATGCGGAGTGAATGCTAACCGACTTTAACAATGGTAGTGGAAAGGTTGGTCTTTGGCTAAGTCTCATGGAAACGATGCTCATGAAGAACGGATTTGTTTCTTATCACCCATCTATGCTTAAAAGAATAAATATTTCGGAATGGTCCAAGTACGTCTGTGTGGACCGGAAGGTCACCATGATAACTCCAGAGTTAAATCCGAAAGCATTAAGGTTGTGGTGAATTTGGTTAAGAACATGCGAATCCATGTCGACCTTCTCTAATCCATAATTCTTCGTGCTTTAACGTAGACGTTGGAAGTCTGGTCACTAGGTTAACAGAATGAAGGACCACCCAGCATTAACGAACATAAGTTGGGAGGGAGGCACGATGCTGCGAGTATCTCATATGACGCAAATGAAACAGTAAATCCGAAGTCCTGACATACTTCAATGATCAAAAATCAGAGACGTCGTTATTCGCACCAAAGTGTCAAAAATCAGATTGTCCGTACACGGATGTTGTTAGATGATAGCGGATGAACAAGAGGACTTAGCGGCTGGATTCCTCGTGATATCAGTCATGCAGCACGAAGACCACCGACCCGATGGTCATAGTTCTTCGCGACAACCTTAGCAGAAAAGTATGGTAATCAGCGAGTTCCTAGAGCGAGTAGAACTCACCGGGCTACTCTTGTATGCCATAGGAGCAAATGGAATATTTAGCGGCGCTCGCTCGAATCACTCGACAATCAGCAGGACGCCAAGTGATACATTTCAGAATGCACCTATATAAAAGGGTCCGCCTCTACGTTTTCTCAACTCTGCTTCACATTTTGTCCTAAAATTCCTGAAATACTTATTAGGAAGAATATTAGAAGAAAACTAAATTGTGGAATAAAACGGTAAGTTCATCGAGAGTTGTACATGCAAAAGACTGTTTACTTAGACTAATTTCAAAACGTATGGTTTGAATATTTAGTAGGTTCACTGAAACCGTCAATTTGTTGTTAACTGCAGTGGCTAATGACAGTTTTTTTTACCCTGACCCGATATCGCGCATTGTGCGGATTCCAACACTTCTCCCATTCGATTCGTTCTGTTGCATTCTTATTCCTCGAAGATCTTCGGATTTAGCGTGTGTTTTCAGCTGCTGCTTGTGGACTTTTGGTATTCCTTATGAATGTTGTTGATGGCTGGTCGATTAGATTTTCCTTGAAATCTTGATATAGCATGTGAGAGCGTTATTACATTTTGGTCACAATGGCTAGCTTTTGTAAACTGTTGGGGGACAAGTCTCGTGCTAGCCTCCGAACTCTAGTGGGATGAGCAGCTTAATGGAATCGAACTACCAGCTTGCGTGTATTGAACGCCATCGATATCGCCACACTACCCTTACCCAATGGCAGTTTAAGCAACAACAAATCAAGAAGATTTCTTTACTTATCTAAAAAAAAGAAGAGAAGCAATAAGAATTTGAGAATCGTTGCAACATGAAAGGTAAGCAGATTTTGTTGATCAAAGTAGTATACTAGTATACTGTCTATTCACATATGTGCTGCACTAAAATATAAGCATCCTTTTAATGGGCAATCAACATCCTTGAATTAAAAAGAAGACAAAACCACCACATTTGTGGTTTTAGTTTTCATGCAGTTTCGCATCGTCCAAAAGCAGATAACGTCAGGGAAATCGTTTTTCTTAGCCAGTTTATTGGCTACTATCACTTTACTTCTTCCAGAAATTCTCGCCCTACTATCTTTGGAACAAACTCGCCGTCGTCGTTCTCTAGCTACGGTACCGATGTTGCACATCTATTAGGAACAAAAAGTAATGGTTAGTTGCGTCGTTCATTCATAAAATCGATTATGCCTGAAAAAAGGCGCTTTTTCGTTCGTTTACATTTTCTTTTGCTTTTTCGTTTGTCATGTTTTTGTGGTGTCTCACGAATGAAGGATACGTGTCCAGCGAATTGAACGCTAAAACCTTAACCTATTTCTGTGTCATTATGATCTTTTTGTTCTACTGCTCGCTCTTTTCCACAATTGCGGTAGCACTATAAGCCGACGAAGTAGTAGTCATGAATAAATTAGAGTGTCGGAACCCTTGAACGCACGCCAACTCAATAAAGTCAGTTCGGACTAATCGCGTGCGCTCGTCGAAGCGGCATTGTTTGACGGCGACGACGATGTCGTCGTGCTTGGCGTCATTGGGTGTTTATAAAGATAAAATAGTATTGCTGTTAAACCATATCTGCACTATAATATTAGTATTTATAGTGATTTCATCATTGAGTATTTTTGTCATAATGCTGTCTTATTGCTCAAATCATATTCAATCTGCCATTTTTGAAATAAGTTATCTGGTAAATCTTTGTTGAATCCCCATACATGTTGGACTAATTGTTGTTTTGCTCGGTTTTTAGCCAAACATTGGTAATTTAGGATTATTGCAAATATTGTTATATGGGATATAGAGGCCGTGATATGCACTACACATTAGCATGGTCACGTGCTGGTTGAAGTGTGTTGGGGTAAGCGAAATCGGCGTAGTTTTACGATTTGATATGCAGAATGTCGTCTGGAATATACGAGCATCGATTCTCGATGTGCGATGGCCAGATGTGAGAGTCATAACAGGGTCTCCTACGAACGGGATCTGTAACGAAAGCAATCACCATCATCATCGACCAACAACCATACCACTACGACAACTCGCTCGAAAGCACAAGCTTAACGATGTTTCGTGTCTTACTATCCGATCAACTTCTTATTTCGTACACTTCGCGGTTTCCTTCTCGTAAACTATGCAGTGTTCACCACCGTGCATTCGCAATCAACTCCATCTTTTGTGAATACCGCCAATCATGTGCAAAGCTTGTTTTCTATTTGGCCATCTCATTCCGTTTTCCTTTCGTCAAGGCTGTACTCATCGTATTTTTTTGAACTACATGCTTCATTCTGACTAAGAGACTACTATTCTACCACTCATTAATTTGCCTTCGTCTACTCTTTCCAATGAATTTTCAACTAGGGAATATAATTGTCCTTATAATTTGTACTTTTATTTTACTATTGAATTCGAGTTTTTAGCATAGTTGAAGGCTAGCGATTGAGTCTGTGAACCGCCTTCAGTATTATTCTTTCGCATTTTGAAATAAAAATGACCTACGTGCGCGGTTCTAAGCAAAGAGTTAGGAGGAGAAGAATTACAAAATGATTATGAATTGATTTTATTCATAGGTGGTGGCGTAGGCAACTAACGAGGTGAAATTTAGGACTAATTCTCTTTACTGCAAGAAATCTTTTTAAAAAAAACTAGCAAATTTCTTTAAACTTATCCCTTTTATTATGGATATATAGGTCTCCTTAACTTTTTGTAATCGCGTACGGTCCTCTAGGGCGTCCACCAAGGTGTTAAATTCTGTTCAGTTTTGTTAAATCGCTACTCACCCAGTAGTGTGGGCTTTCATTTTTGGATACGAATGGTCTTGGTCTTCTACATGAAGTGTATTTAATTTTCGACATGTTTTATATCTCATCTAGAGTTATTGTTGTGTGTGATCATGTTGCTTACCATGCTTTACGTAGAGAATTTCGTCTGTAAGTTTGGACAAGAACAAAGGAGTTCGTGCGGTCTTAGATGAACGGTTTCTTTTAGGTCTTAATCATGTAGATATCGGATTAATTCAAAGGCTAAATTTTTGTCACGAGATTTTTTGGAAATTTTAAAATAATTCTTTAGACGTTCGCACTTTAAATACCGTGTATCCGAGCAATATTTTTTTTAAATTATAATTCTAACCAAACAAACACTCATTACTCTCACCTGATGATTGAGACGCACTCGATTTCATTTCTCATGCAGCTCAAATTACCCACAGCCATTCAGTGTGCTTGTTGATTTCGGCTGGCGGATACGACCGAGTGTACTGTCAGTGTATAGGTACTTTTCGTTCCTTTACAATATGAAGTCAATACGGGTTTCACTTATGAATTAACGCCTATCCACTTCTCCGCATAAATTACCTTCTCTAGATTTTTAGAGAATTTAGTTCGTGCTTCATAATTGTATTGTTAAATTTGATTGTATCTCGCTTAAATTTAGTAATTTCGCTCATATTTAACCTCACACCACTTTTTTAAAACATTCGCGCCGGATCAGGTTTTTCGACATTTGTAAATAATTTGTCTTCAAGACGATGAGTTGAAAACTTGAGAACTTCACCACTTAAAGAAGAAACCTCGTCACAGGGACGTATTAAAGGCATGTATATTTTCTTTAGCTTCATTTTAGTTTTGAATAATTTGTTATTCAAATTTTCATGGAATAACAAAAAGGAAATCCCAAATTTTTAGAATTTTTTGTCCCACTGGTTTAGCTGCTTCGTTGTATGTTGGTTGATAGGGCAACCAATACGCATTTCCTATTATTCTATTTAAGGTGTTTCACCTTCTTGTCCTCTGATTACAGCATAGCTCTATTTTTTGACTGGTGGCTAATTTTTGAATTTCACTTTCTTGGAAATTTCCCTGACTTCCTACTACAATTCATCTTTTTTTTTCTTTTCCTTTTTCTTTTCTTCGGCGAAACTCGACTTAGCAAATCCATGTAGTAGAGCAGCTTTATTTAATTCCAGTACAATGCTTTTCGCTTCTTACGTTTTTTATGATGACCTTAATCGGCATTTTAATCTATTTCACCGGTAAAAAATCTTGCATACCTTATGGCAATCTGATAATTATCTCACTTTTTGTCATTTGTCATCGTTGCTTCACTTCAATAGTCACAATCTCGTCAACACTGTTGAAATGAGACTGAATCTACGTCTTTTCACATATACATTGTTCTTTTCTTAAGACTCGTTTCCGTTTCCGTTCTTTACTCTTCTTGTTCATATGAAATCATGACAGCGCTATTCATCTCATATGCAAGAAATATGCAAGAAAAGTGTTGCGTTCGTCGTGTTGGAAATCACTTATGCATTTGGATCTCACGTTGCTGTTACCGTTGAAAGCCGCGAAGCAATCGTAATGATGGCTCGACCCCCGAATTATTCATGCGCGTCGCTGTGCTTCATGTCAACAATATTCCTGATTGACCGAAGAACATTGGCGACATTCTATACTCCATCTATGCCGGCCTTCTGTTCCTTCTTCATTAAACCCCTTATGTGTAAAAACGAAATGCATCTCATGTATCGTAATCACTTTCAATTATAGGTTTTGTGAAGTTTCTTTCTAGTGTTCACCACCTTCACCTATCTCGGCTACAGCAAGTTGATAGATAGGCTTTATTGCTAGGCACCCGTTTCGGCCAAAATCAATCAGTTTTGCTTAAAACTTTCAAAATCATGCGTGTTGATTGAGAATGAAGATGGAATTATGGAAATAGCACGCTTTGAGTTTTCTGTTTACTACATTCGATTAAATTTTTTCCTTTATTGACTAACTTTCTTGTTCCTGAAACATTATTTAACGACCACTTTCTAATTTCAATACCTGTTTTGCAATTGAATTCTGAGTAGCTCAAACTTTTTTTTCCGATCGCGAGTTCTATAGGTTTCACAAAAGACGTGTGCAATTTGTTAGAGATGAAATTACGGCATTATTCTCATAGATGACAAATGTCATTAAGACAATCACCTTTACTCCTAATTTTTATGGTTATCGTCAGATCTGAGGTAACGCTTTCTTACCACCTCTATTGATCACGTGCCTTATTTTACAGCGGTTTGGTGAAAAATTAAGTCCAGTCTAGTTTAACTTCAAACGAAGGACGCTTGTAGTGCAGTGGTCGGAGACGTCCCGCGAAACACAAGTGGAGTCGGCCTTCGCGCCCATGCCCCACCAAGCCTTCCATTCCTCCGGTGTGTGCAAATTGGGATGAGACCTATCTGAAAGGATGGCAACATTGGCTCGATACATCGGTAGGCCATCGCGAGTCATTGTAAAGGCCAGATATGCATTCAGTCACCCCAAACGATGCTTAATGAAGTCGAATGCATGGCGCATCCCTCAGGGATTGATCAACGCCGAGAGCTTTATCATTTTTTTAGTTCAACTAAAGAGCATCATTCAGTCTAGAAGCAAGTCCATGTAAATAGAGCTTTGTCAATTGTTTTTATACGCTGTATTACTTTAGTACCTTGCTCCTCATTCTCAGCTGTTTTCCCACATGCCAAAATGTGAGTTGCTTTTTGAGTGGTATAATGCCACGATATAAAGATAAATAAGGCAAAGATAAACGGAAACGACAAATCATCGATGAAGAAGTTTATAACAGATGCGTTTTGACTTACATATTTTATTTATTTTGATTTATAACAATTGTTAATTATTATTATGCATTTACATATTGTATGTACACATTCATTGTGAGAATTTTTATGTAATATAGTTTAATTATTATATATATTTGTTATAACGGCAACTGTTTATTGTTTATTATTTGTTATTTATTTTAATCTATAACAAGTACTTTTGCTACATATATGATCGGCGATTGGCGGTTTTGTGCTTACTTGTATTTTAGCAAGTTCTATGAGTGTGACATTTATTCATGCTTTCGATGCCTGGTGAGAGACCAGTGAATTCTCGCCTCTTGATCGCCACCTCGTCCGGCCTCGTCTGGTGCCGGCCCCAATCGTAGCGCCCTCAGGGCTCTCTACTTCCCCATTGTCCCGTGTAATTGTCTCTCGAACCGATTTAGATGGCTCTTTCTAACTTTACGTTTCCCTTTCTGTCTTTATTTATGTTTTCTTGTTATACGTGCATAATTCTGCAATACTAACATTATGCTTGGTAAATTGAAACCCCTTTGCTTAACAATGGTTGTAAAGTTATTTCAAAGGAATTCGTCAGGGTTGTTAACTACATAGAGCGTCCAACAATAAGTAAGGAGTTTTGGAGATAAAAAATTTGAAGTCTCTCGCGTGCTGTTTTCCACAGCCCAGTTCATTTTTAAAAAGTAAGACATCGCTGCGGTCGTAGTACCGTCTTGTGCACTGTGCTTCTAACAAACGGGCGAATCATAATTTTGTTTGTTATTATCACTAAATCAGTTTTTTTTGGTGAATAGATTCTGTAATAGGAATGACATCGTTGGCGTTTCCTTCGACTTCGCTTCTCCCCGATCCATCACATCGAATTTCAACTGGATCGAATTCTAGTCAAGGCAGTTCTGGATTTGAAAGTATGAAGGTATAACTTAGCCCTCATTTTTTTGTCATATATGTTTATTCATATTCCACATAAAGTGATTTGATCGTTTTCGACATGCGACTGGATAACACAATCTTAAACTACGCACGTGCTCCAATTGGTCAAAAATCTTTGGAAATTCGCTAGCACTCCTGAATTTGCTTAGCTTTATTTATACAGGTTCTCCAAAATGCACTTTTCCACTATCTAGCATGCGCGAAATTTTGTTGCTTTCGTTTATTGGGCAGTGCTGTTCATCGAAACGACATCGAAAGTGCCGTGTGATGGACAACAACGCTAGCAGACATCGTTAACTCACATCAGCAGATGATGGAGATGATATGAGACTTTAAGCGCAAAGAAATGGCCTACAATTCACTATTGTTCTTCAATCTTATTTCAGTCTCATGGCACTGGTTCTGCTTCGTCGTCATCTTCTTCATCGTTCAACACCGTCTCCCTTCTCACCAATAGCCAAACCGATTCACCACCAAGTCGAATAAGTGTACATTCCAGTGGAAGCGGTGGAAGGTTAGTTCTTTTATATGCTTCTGTGGAAAATGTTTTCGTTGCAATCCTTGTTGCAACTTTTCCGAAGAATTTAATAATTATAGAACTTCATTTGATAGCAGTAAAATCTTCTTGCTTTAATTTCATTGGAATGTTCAAATTGAATTGGAACTGAATTTCGACGAAACGTCAGCTACCGTTTTGTTGTATGTGTATTATTGTATGGAAGTAAACGCATGCTGTTTAACAACCTCGCGATTGCTGAACAAGAAAACGACGCATTTATAATCCAATGCCGAGGTTAATAGAAAGTCGATCCTGGGAGTTGAGATGCTCGTCCATTCAAAACCTATTTCATTGCCTCCTATTCATAATGCATGTTCAGCGGATCACCTTCACTCGCTTCATCATCGATTGACACGCTCGACTATTCGTTTTGCTCTCCTACATCGGAATCGCCCGTGAATGTTACACAAATGGTTGCAAAAAGGATACCCGAAGCTGAAATATTAGCTATCTGGTTGGACAAGATTGGCATGGCGGATTACCTGACATTATTTCTCACTCAAGGATACGACCTGTCTTCAATAGGTTTGTAATATTTACTCTTCAATTTCTGTTTATTTTAGCCGTCATATAAAATCATTAGGAAAAGAAACGAACGCGTTTTGTCACATATTTTAACATCGTTTTTTTAATCTCAATTTTTTTCTATTCCAAGGACAACACTACATTTGCGAATGACTGTTAAAGTACGTGTGGTAACTGTAGCGTATAATATAATAGTAAAAAAATTTTGTACACGCATTATGTCTCCAACATTATGCACGCAACATATTGCACTTCAATCAAGATTAACAAAGAGGTATTGTTCCAAGTGTATTGACTTTTCAACCACACTTCTTATTTAGCTCGAATCACTCCAGAGGATCTGCTATCCCTGGGGATAACAAATCCGGTCCACCGAAAGCGATTGATAAACGAGATTCACAGCTGGCAGGTCACTGACAGCTGGCCATCTGTTCCACCACAAGGTGGTCTGAGGTCGGATATCCTCTCAGAATTCTTTTAGAGAAATTTCTGTTTATTTCTTCTATAATTCTTGCGTAGTTTTCCAGCATATAAATTTTTGAATTTTAGCGAGTGGCTTACTCTTCTTGCCTTACCTGAGTACGCTAATGTATTCCATTCGCAAGGATACGACTCTGTGGAGGAAGTAATGAAGTTAAGTTGGGAAGATTTTGAGGACATTGGAATAAAGAGATTAGGACACTTGAAGCGACTAGGGCTAGCTATCAAAAAATTAAAGGTTACCTTTCATTTTAATCTTACTAGTTGAAGAGTGCTCAAACCCTCAAGTGGTACTTCTTCGTGATAGCATGAGTCCTAGGATTATCGGCTCTCAACGAATATTCAACTCGATTCACTCTCTAATTCCGGCAAAGTTCAAGTGCAAATGCCTTCACCTATGCTTTCTGCCCGTTCTATTGTATCAGCTCAGGAAGAAATTGCACTCGTGCCAAGGTATTCTATGAACTGCATTTTCCTCCACAAATTAGTATAATATTGCTCAGTGTTCCCAGGATCGACTTTCTATTAACCTCGGCATTGGAATATGAATGCGTCGTTTCCTTGTTCACCAATCGCGAGGTTTTTGAACAGCATACATTTACTTCCATAGAGAAACTCAATACAATACAACGCTAGCTGACGTTTCGGCAGTATCGCCTTCTTCAGAGCATGGAAGGGTATACTGATATACAGTCCACTAGGCCAAATGTTTCAATAACACTTACAAAAAGACGAAAAACTCTATAGTAATTACATGATCAACAGCTTCTCGAAAAACTCACCGCTTTTACGTGACTTCCAATGAGTAAGATTAGAACAGCTGATTATAGTCGCATATGGTTGATAACTGCACCATCCCACAGATTTTGAAGTAAAAGTCAATATCCTTGCACAAGAGACTAAAACACCAGCGCGAAAACTTCTTGAGGCTTTTTGGATAGATGCCAAAAAATCCTACAATGAATAGTAGGGAGGAATGCCCAGAGGTCATACGCAACCTGAACCCGTATGTTCCTATCAATTTCTGATGTGGGATGGTGTAGTCATCAACCACATGCGACTATAATCAGCTGTTCTAAACTTCCTCATTGGAAGCCACGTAAAAAGCGGTGAGTTTTTTGAGAAGCTGTTGATCACGTGATTACCATATAGTTTTTCTTTTTGTAAGTGTTATTGAAGCTTTTGGCCTAGTAGATTGTATATAAGTATGTCCTTCCAGGCTCCGAAGAAGGCGATACTGCCGAAACGTCAGCTAGTGTTGTATTGTATTGTTTTTTATGGAAGTAAATGTATGCTGTTTAAAAACCTCGCGATTGCTGAACAAGAAAACGACGCATTCATATTGCTCAGTGTATTCTTTTTTCTAACAGGCTTTCTATGATTTTTGTTGTATATCTAGACGCCATGATCCACCTCCACCGGCTCCTTCAAGCTCGATGCGAAATAAAAAAAGCAATTTAAATGGGAACATCGACTATGTTAGTTATGCCAGAGGACCAAAGGTAAACGCGGCTACTTAGTTTTTTAATGCACCGATGGTCTTTGTTGGTTTGACACCGCTCTGGGGATAACCAGCTGCACCAACCCTCCGGTGTCCGCAGATATGTACCAGACTTGTGTGGAAGTATATAAGCACTGAACTGATACTACCTCTGCAAACTTCTACAAGTTACTGTGTAGATGAAATATCCCTTCAATTGCTTCTATAATACCCAATGGAGTTGAGTGCGTAACAGTCTTAAAGGATAGTTAACGTCCAACATTTCATTCTTCGTCCTTTATTTTTTGATTTTCTGATCTATGTTATTCCAGTTAATTAAATAATCTGTCGTCTTTGAAAAAGGCTGTTTGCATTGGCAGTTAAATTCGGTCAATGCCATGCACCCACATATATGCACAACATGACTTGTGCTTGCCTTCCTTTAAAAACGTTTAAGTCATGAGAAATCTGCTGTTTTTCAAATTCACTTAGCAGCCTCATTTATTGCTGAATAGTTATCAAGTTGTAAGCGTGCGCAAAAAATTACCATGACTTGAGGGGAATTGTACGATTTTAATTCATCCTGTTTTTGTGCTAACCAATTACCCGTGTAGTGCAACTTATCCCACATAACACCAAATTATTATTCGGCAGTTTAGTACTACTTTGTTTTTACATAGAATCCTCCTGTGCCACCTTCGAGGTCTATAGAGGAATGTGATACTTATGCAGCATTGAAGAAATCACCAGTTTGCTACGACCCGATATTTGAGAAGGTCCACATTCTACGTAGTTTCACTGCTTCTTTTTCTATTACTCGTTCTTTTCTTACATATACTAAAACCACTTAATCGCAAAGAAATTTATCTATGTTAACTACAGATTGAACCGATAAGGTTGAATCTTATATCTACCGGAAAAATACTAAGCGAGGCGAGCCGTGAACGCGACACATCTTCGATTGTCAGTATTCCTAACGCCGACTGTCCACCTCCACCAGGTAAAGTTGTTTTTTTAACAGTATTGTTAAAATCAGTGTTTGTTTTTTTGGGTTTCTAAAATTGTCTGAAGACAGTTTCCATTTCGTTCCTTCTCAAGCACTTGTGTCTGTGTTTCCCGTTATGAAGCAGTTAAGCTGCTTGAGCTAGTTGTTCATTATTTCGCTGATTGATTCACCGATCACTTTACTTGCACGCAGTTGACCGGCAAGAGTCTCTTGAAGCCGAATTTCAAGTGCAGTTTTTTATCGTGTCTTATAGTTTTTGAAAATGTTTCCTTTCCAAATTTACGACTCCAAAGCTTTGTGGAGTATCACAGCTACATTCAACAATTTGTGATGGATTACAGTTCGTTTTTAGCGTCATCACTAGTAAACGTTGAAGAAATTTCTAAGTCCATTCGTGGATGTTTTTAGTGAAATATGAATCTTGAGCAATTTATTATTAAAGATGGCAGAGCAAAATAAAATGTGTATACATCACTAGGAAGGGTCGACGTCGCCGCTTTTCTAACTACTTCATACGTCGGCTGGGAACGCTCTGGAATAAGTGTAAATCTTAGAGGTTGGGGAAGAAGAATAAATAAATGCTGCCTATAATTGGTTTTATGGCAGCCTTTTTAAAGTCGTTTTAAAAAAAACCGTTGCCTTTACCAGGCATCGAATCCATCGACTAGTGGTTGTGATTGCTTGAAGTTCGTACGAAAATCCTAACCACTCCTGCAAAATTCTAACCTTTTAAAAAAGTATTGGAGCTAGTTTCAGCTCCACTACATTGTGAAGGTTCTATACGTCGACTGCAACACGCTTTCCAGTCGTCATCTGGAAACAATGGTGGATCGTCGTCAAGCCTTGAGCAGTTGCCATTTGCAAACGAAAACTGTGGCACTATCAAGTAAAGAACAGTGTCTTCCACACTTCATCGATGGATTTCATTTTGAAATTATTCTTCAAAATTAATGCCTAGTTTTTAGGTCGAGAGATAATGGGGCACAAAAAGCTTTCAATATATCTCAACCACAAACCGCGCGAAAATCTCCAAGCCTATCAGTTCGTAGCTGTACCGATTCCATCTGGTCAGCCTTTTAAGTTCTTTTAGTGTGCCTCCAGAAGTTTAGGTTACGTATTATTTTTTAATCCGTTTTTCCGATTTATTTTTAGCTTGATTCATTATGCTTCTGTTGAAGGGAAAAACCGCCCACGCATGGAATGTGTCAAAATGGCAATGTTTTGTCCGACATTGGTTTCATGCTGCAGAATCTGACGGACGAACTAGATGCAATGTTGGAACCGACAAAACCATCTGTTAAAATGCCTCCGTTTTTTCCTGTGCCGAAGTAGCTGTTTTCGAGTCACGAAAACGTTTGTTAAACTTTTTAAATCTGCCTCTCAATTTGGATTCGTTCCAATTGCCGAATGTGTTTCACAGACATTCTTATCGGATTGGAATTACTTCATGACCATCCTATGTACGGTGTATATTTTAGGAACTACATTGGGAAATCGTTTTACCAGCTACATTTGTTTTAATCGTACAACTTTTAAAACCCATTCTTACTTCTGTCAAGGCTTGTGTCATTTTTTAGCTCGAATCATCTACAATGAAAGCATCGTGAATACTCTGTGAGGAGCTGCCATTAGCATATTTCCTCATTATTCTGTGCTATAGAAAAGCCGGTCTATTCAACCATAATCTTTATTGACGGCAGTCGGTTAAATTCATGTTATGCATGTAGCTTGTTTTTGAAAGTACGTAGATTTGAATAAATTATTTCTGATGTTTCGCAGGAAATAGCCGCGTTTCAGCGAATATAATATTCAGTACAGAAAACAATGATCCTTTGTTGCTACCGCTCACTTTCAAGAATAGTTTTTTTTTCGTCCTTCGACAATTCAGAGATAGTCAGAGACGTACTGTATGTTATGGAGCGATATTTGAAAGCTTCATCAAGAGCCTCTGTGTTGACCTTTCGTATGGGACATTTGTTGCCATAAACTCGTTCCCAGTCGTTTAAGAGCTATTTTGGGCCAGAAAAAATATTACTCACTTGGATCCTTGGATGGCCCGTCTTCACTGATTTCGATCTTAGATTGACTGGTCCTGGATGAACTCATAAATTCCATTTTTTCGGAATTTTGATAGCCTAGATTGTGGTTCTCTTAAATTTCGAGGTCAGCCAGGCTAAAGTCTTCTCCAGCTCTTCACAACCACAGGCATTTGTCGCATTTGTGGATCACAGGGAGATTTGCCACCATGCGACTAATTTGATACCAGGACGGTGGTGGATCCTGGTATTGGTTCACTCTTAGTTGGGGTTCCTAATGGAAATGCCGGACTCGTCCTCAGCTCGTTGGACCCTGCCGGGTGCATAAATCCCTCCCGCAGTACATTGCAACCCGACTCCCAGGAACGTCTCCTAGCCACGATGAGGCGGAAAATCGTTGTGAGAAGAAAACATTTGAGTCGACGAACTGTTTTCGGCGCCACATTTTTAAAACAGTCTGCCGTCTTTTTGTACCAAATCAGTAGTTTCTACATCATCGTTTTTTTGAATGGGTTTGGAGAGAAGTGAGTGAAGAATTTAGAATTACCAATGATGAACTGGTGCTCGTATAACAAAGGCTTTGCTAATTAGTGACATCTTACCCAGATCTTTATGCGGCACCATTATGTGGTTTCGCTTCTTGAGGCATGTTGTAATATAAAAAGCGCTATCGGTTTCCATATTATCATATAAGAGATTGTTTAAAATCGTGACTCTGTTTTCGAAATGTGGAGGTTGCTATGCGTGGTTGCCATCTAATGCTCCTCTTCTCCCGCTCTTTGCTTCCTAATTATGGTTTTCCATATTATACTCCTAACTCGCCTAAGTATATTAACGCAATAATAAATCTACAGTGATTTAATTATTTTATAGCGCCCATTATTTTGACTCGATCAAAACACAGCTGATCGTTGGATTACCCAAGCAAGTACCATTAAAGTTTCATTATCAGGAGTTAAGTTGGTATTCCTTCCTCGGGAGGAATGAAGAGCTTCACATTTTAAAAATAATCCCTTTATATTCGGTTTTTTATTCTAGAGCTTGCCCTAGTTACAGGGCTGTGCCATAGAAGGTGAGATTACTGACGGGCAGCTAGTTGGTAGATTGGGGATGTGTACTTTATTTGTTAAAGACGACGCTTCCTCTTTGCCTTGTTATCATTTGTATGCAGTCCATTAACCGAATCGAAGTATTATATGTCATCTGCGGTCCAGTTGGTCTTCGACTGAGTCGAATGTGCAAATTAACGGTAGAAATGCTATAAAAACCACTTTCCAACAGTTCTTTCAGATTTTGTCTTTAGACACATCAGATGTTTGGTCCACCTGATTTTTTGCATCGTTACGCTCATGACTGCTTCTGTGATTTTTGTATATCGATGTAGTTCGAAACTGCGAATTCCGAAACATATGTTAAGGCAAGAGTCGGGAAGATAGGCAAGGACCCAGCTATTCTTCGGACCACTTCCACAGGTGAACTCCAAGTATTTTGGAAGGCGTTGTATTATTTTATTGATAACTTTGTACGAAGTTATTATAGTAAACCCTTCATTGTGGATAGGGTACGGTTACACGGTTACAGCACTGTTATTGCTGGCGTTCTATGAGCTCACTACTACTTCCACTCTACCGTAGCCCCACCAAAATCCTTCCATTCCTCGGTTGTCGTGAAATTGGTACCACGCTTCTCTGAGAATAGCCCACTTCCTTCAATCAACGTGGAAAGGTCTTAATTCGGCTATCAAGATTACGGGAAGAATTCTTGCCCTTCTCTTCTTTTTGTGTAAGCGCTAGAATGCTATCGGAAATTTTCATTTGGTTTTCCACTACACTCAATCTGATCTGTAGAAATGCTCACGAACGGCATCTGTGGAATATTTTTCCATGCACATGCGTTATCGAACAGATAAAAAGTTCTAGTTTTAGCAGAAACAACTTCAATAGATTTAGTTATTGATGTTCAAAGCACATAGCGTAATGGTATTTATCCCCCTTATTATATGGACTGCCCAACCTACCAAGGCGCCAGCTGGCGTTCGCCCAGAACCGGGCTCGTCAAACCACCCACGCCTTCGCTGCCGGAATATTGGTACCAGGTCTTCCTGATTATAAAAACTCCCTTGAGACATCGGTAGACCACCGCAAGTCACTTGCAGGGCAAATTATGCAAATAATCACCTTTAAAGATTCTTTAAGAAGTCGAACGCATGGCACATCTCAGAGCCGCTTTGATTGACGCTAAGACCTTTGTTCTTCTAGTTATCACCCATTCCCAATTACGTGGTCAGTCTCAAGTATGCAAAAGAATGTTTACTAGGTTTAAGACGTTTTTCTTGTTGGTTTATGTTTAACTTCTCTTAGATCAATGTTTTTTCAAGTGTTGGTGAATAACTTCAAAGATTTAGTGATCAAATGGAGCACAATAGATATGGTCGAAAGAAAATTCGTGTATTGGATGGATCTTTCAGCGCCGAATTATCGAATGTATCTAGCAATTACTTTGACGCAGTATGCTATTTTAAAATCAGCTAGTTCATCTAATATCATCTGAATAATGCACTCTATATCTAAGGAGCGCCCCAACTGGACTTTTGACGCGGTTATTCACGATCCCGACATAGTAGTTGAAGTCCACAAGAGGTGACCATTTAAACGACCTGCTTTCCATTTCTCGCTTAACCAAGTGTTTCAGTTTGAAAAATATCTGGACCACTGTGTTAATGAAGCTGTGATGAAAAAACGTGCTATGAAATAGATATAGTAAAGACTAGAAGTGAGTAGTCTGCTGTTTGCCGTTTTACCTGTAATGCCATCAATTATCAAGTAACCCGATTGGGCACCACTTGACTCCGTTTTTTTCCAAAAGCACACCTGAGTTGCTCATTAGGTCCGTTCACTCAATGAAAGCTGTGAACACTGAGGTGCTTTTCTCATGACGCCATTTTTGTGGGGTTTCTTTTTCACCTAGTAGTTACCACGAGTTGGTCGATGGAATCTGCCATATCATGAGTTTACTCTTAGCTTAGTTACCGTGTGAAAATGTTGAATCCCTTGCCAGTTTGAGAGACTGCAAGGAGATGGATCCCCGGTGCGTATCACGGTTCGACATCAGAGTACGCTTAAAGAACGGTGTGGCGGTAACGTTTCGTGGTAATCATACGTAATGGATGAAAGCGATATCCCTAAAAAATAGGCACTTAAAATTTTCGCTGACACAAAAACAAGAAAACGAATTAAAAACAGTATCACTTTTTTTCGAAATTTCGTATCCTGCTGAGTTAATTTGACTGAGAAGCAAAATTTCTCTATAAGTAGATGTTCGAAAAGACGCAACTCACTGATATATGCCAGTTGATGTCGAACAGAAAAATCAGCAGAAATTGCCCATTGATTACTGGGAACAGGGTATGATAATGGAGCGCTTTATTTTTGCTCATCCACTCTGATAATCCAGAGGGCTATTCAAACAGTATTTGGAAAGGGATTATAGGTTGAAATTATTCGTGATCGGAGTTTCAGATTAGAGCGTACTAACTGACTGCTGGACATGAGATTGGACTATCGAGATGGATTGGGCTGAAAATTTTTTTTCGAGCAGTTGCTCATTCGATTCGAAAGGACTAGTTTTAACTAAATATCTTCCTGTTGAATTTTTATTGTTTTTTTCCAAAAATATTTCCAGATTCATTGATGCTGGTGTGGACGACATTACCACTAACACATATCACGCATCATTGCTCTGCCTGGAAGAGCAAGGCCTCAATGGCGCGGAATTGATTAAGGTTGTTTCTACTCTCAGAACTTCTTTGTTCCTCTGCATGAGAAAAAAAGAAGTAAATAGGATTGAATCGCACTTATGGTGAACGTTGTCCTAGGGTGGCGAAGGGTTTCGAAAACTTCGTCCTATTGCAGTGAAAACTTTCCATATTAGAAGATATTTCTTTTACTTTGTCGTTTTCAATACCTTAGAGTGTGTTCGATTTATGGTTCCTTAAACCATGTGTTATTGTTATGTTCACCGTGATTATAATGCGGACTCTTCTTCTCTGTATAATAGCTTTGTCTCCTCTTTTACGAATTTTAGGTATTTGCTTATTTGTTCTTCAGAAAGCCGTTGACTTATTGAAGAACACTGTATCTAGCTACCATTCCGGGAATAAACTGCGAATTTGGGGTTCAATCGGATCATATGCAACTTGCTTTCGCGGTCGAGCAGTCGAATATACAGGAGAATTCGTTGATGCTCGACCATCGATCGACATCATGAAGGTAACGACAAAATTTGACTTGAAGTTTTATCTGGCGACTTGTCGAAGGTGTCGGTACCAGAAGATCGTGTTCATTTACTCTATCTATATTGGTTGTTTTCCATCTCATTTTCGAAAAATTCGAGAGCCACTAGGGTCTGTATTTCCATTCGCGTCTACAAAGAGCATCACTTTCGCCCACGATTTTCTAGAAGTATTGACATCGGATCGTTGATAATTCTGTTGTGCACTTAGCATGTTGTAGGTTCCAAGTGATGGCGACTGTTGGGAAGCAGTATTGCCATGACCTGCCATTTATGCGGTCCAGGCTTTTGGAGTTTTAGGGGTTTTAGTTTTCACTTCTACGTTGTAGCATTCCAGTTTTCAGAAGGACATTCTCGAGAGTGGTGCAAACCAATTTCCGCGAAGTGGTAGTGCACACCTGTAGCAGTATTGATATCCCGATTGTGGAAATATTTTAGAGTTTACTAATTTTTTTCTTGTCTTAGCAATGCCGTGATTGCCTATGGCACTATCTCCCCACTCGAGTCAAACGGTTTAAAAAATCGGCGAATATGAGGTGTACTACTATCTCGCTTTCTCCTGTCTTCTCACCTCATTAGTGATTTAATCATAATTTTATGTTGGAGCGTGAACTACTAAATCTTGAAAGGCCATCCTGAACTACTCGGATTGTCATAAGGTATGTAATCCTGCTTTTGAACCACATTTTGCCTTGTGCGCCACCAGGAATTCTACTTAATTAGAGAGGTCCTTGATGAAAAAATTGCATGAAATGCTGAGATATTTGCAAAACTCCGGACCGCAGGTGTATGCAGTGGGGAACGAACACGCGCTGTTGTCCTTACCGGGGAGCAGCGCACTTCACCATTACACCATCATGGTGACCCGGCGCCTGTTCGTTCCCTGCTACATACACCTGCGGTCCGGAGTTTTGCAAATATCTCAGCATTTCATACGAGTTATATTACGCAACATACCCTACCATTAAGAAGAAAAAGGCAGTAAATAAAAAGGTTAAGAAAAAATTGCAGTCTCTATTTCACAAACCGACCCTCCTATGGTTCCAATGTGCTCCATCCAATCATTATGTATTTTTTCACTGATAAGCGAACACAAGGTTGATAAAGGTCTTTATTCGGCTAACAATCCGACACTTTCGTTTCCTCCACCGCCGGTGATCTGAGTCGACACAGTCGTCGTACACTCGATCTGGTACTTTTGTCGTCGTATCGAGGCGGATCTTTTTTGAATAGGTACCGCTCAAAAAACGAAGAAGTAGAAACGTTAGCTAGGTAAAGTTCCTTATCCGTCTCATGTTAGCTTATCAATAAAAGAATATGCGTTTATTAGGTATGTTAACACTTCATTGGTTATTGAAAACAAGGGTCATCACAATCGGTGTGTTCTTTTTATTTATTGCTTCCAGAATATGATTACTCATCACAAGGCCCAAATCGAGGCAATGAAGGCAAGCGGTGTCAATGATTTGCTTTTCGAAACCATAAGCTCTGTGAAGGAAGCGGAGGCCATTTGTGAGGCTTTGAATAGTCAGGATAACATAAATGCCATAATCTCATTTACATGCCGTCAAGTGAGTGAAAATTCATGGCTTCACAAAACTTGATCAGTTGTCACCGCTTTTAGAATTCTGCCCTCCTTCGTCATGGTGAGACGCTAGAAAGTGCAGTTAGAGTTGCACTAAAGTGCTACAAGGTTTGGTTTCTACCAATGACTGCAGGTTACTTAGGAGTTCCGTTATATAGTTTTGTAAACAGGCATTATTCAAACCTTTTTTTGAAATTTGCCAAGGAATACGAACAATTTTAGTGAATTTTTCTCACATTTAGGAAAAAGTGCCTTTATGCAATTCGACTCTGCCTTCTTTTGATTTTAGGTTGTTGGGTTCGGTATCAACTGCACTGATCCAGGAACAATAACAACTCTTCTTGAATCTGTTCAATCTACAAAAGATATCGAAGACATCTTTGTATATCCAAACAATGGCAAACATGAATTCCACCAGTACGTTAGGTTCTCTGCTAGTTTTCACAAGCGTGCAATCTTTTTTAGTGAAATGTCATTCTTATAAAGCACTTTGGAGACCTCGTCTTTGAGAGCTTATTGGCTCATTATGAGCTCTATGGTGTTTACGAGAGTATAACCGCACTATACCATGGGTGTTCACCCCTAGTAGAGTTTCCGAACCTGAGAAAGAGTAAGTTGGTATTCGGTATCGACTGCACCTGAAGAAAGAGTAAGTTGATATTCGGTATCAACTGCATTGATCCAGGAACAATAACAACTCTTCTTGAGTCTGTTCAATCTACAAAAGATATCACACCTTCCACCTGAAAGTCCAAGCATCAATGAAGGAATATTACGAATTTCCACCATTCTATCAAAATTCTTCCTCAAAATGGCTCGTCCGATTCACGAAGCTAGGCGACTGCTTTTGTTGACGACGTTAAAAGGCCTTGGAACGAGGTTTCCTTGGGAATGGGAATTCCTACACATCAGTAGAAAATCGCCAAACCAGTAGTGCACCACTAAGTAATTTGAACTTTGGAATTGAAATTGTAATTTGACATCAAGGTTCTTCGTTTAGGTGGGCCAGTGTAATCTGAAGAATATTTTTAGAAATGTGGAGAAGCCTTTGGATATCGTTCTCAGTTCCATTGAGAAATGGGTGGAGCTCGGGGCAACCGTAATCGGTGGATGTTGTGGATTTGATGCCAAGGACATCATGGAAATGCAGAAGAGGATCCAAATCTTTAATTCGAATGCGATTGTTTAATTTGCTGCTAGTTTGTTCGACCTTTCAGCTGAAATTTGTGGCAAGTACTTGTAAGGCTATACTTTTGTGTCAGGTAAGACCAATATTGAGCTTATAATATACGTTTCGAGTTTCATGCTCCTTATCCTGGTGATCGGTAACAATTCCTAAGCGAGCTTGATGTATGTTTGACAGTTTCCATCTTTTTGAAATATGCTGTGTTCTTTGTCATTGCTTAAATAAAGGAATTTTCTCTTTAGTAACTTTACAAATCTCAAAGGCAGTTTATTATCATATACACAAAAATCTAATGGTTTCAGATTAAATGCTGTCGTTATGCATGTTTGAAAGAAAAAGGTGTTTAAAGGGAGTCTAGCGCAGTAGCCAACAAGCTCAACTAAGAATCACCAGTATCACTCGCCGTCCTGTTGTTCGTTGAGTGACTCGAGCGGGCGCCAGTTAATGCTTCATGTCTCCCTGTCACCTGCAAGGGTGATCCAGTGAGTTCTGCTCGCGCTAAGAACTCGTTGAGCGTCATATCTATCTTGTAGTGTTTTCGTGAAAAACTCTAACCATCGGATCGTAGTCTTCATTCTGTGCTTTTGTCATTCCGATCCGACTACTAACGGGTTTTGTCCATCGATTGTCGTTCGTAGGCACTAAGTGTTCGGCCTTCCCTATCTTCGACAGTTTGGTGCATAGAACAGTGTCTTTAATTTTTGATCGCTTACGTAGATCGGAGCTTCAGATCCTTTTCTTCAGTTGAGTGGAGAACGATGCTTCTAAAATCGTTCTTTCTACTGGGCTTTCTCTAACGAACGACCTTTTATCCTGCTTACGTAGCAACGAGGTTTCTGACGCATTCGTCAGGTAAAAAAGTGGCCATCAGAAGTGGTATAATTTTGAAATAAACCTCCAATGTTCTGCTCCATGACCAGTTTTTATGTATACGAGTTCTTCAGATGTTTTCGTGGGCTTCCATCTTAAGTAAAAGAATGCTTTCTTTTTGTTCACCTAGGAAGTAGTTCTTCTCCTAACCGCAGTAAGAAGTTTGCGGCCAGCCTTTGTCGAACTTTACAATAAATTTTAACGCAACTTTTCTTTTGCCGTCGAAATTACCACTCTAAATCTACTGAGTTCGTTTTGTTCCCAAATGTATCCAAGTAGCATAAATTTAATATGGCGTAAATATCTATTTTATTTTATTTGATTCGTCTTCACGTCTACTGTGCGGATCCTAGCACTTCTCACATTCAATTCGTTTCCTTGCATCTATCACCCACGAAGATCTTCCAAGTTTTTACGTGTGGCTTCGGCTACTGCTTGAGGATTTTCATTTCATCTTGAATGTCGTAGAATACTGGTCGAGCAATTCTCCATGGAGTCCTTGGATAGTTGGCCTAGAGCGTTCCCAATTGGATTGAAGAAGGTGATTTTTTCCCATAAAAGTTTGGTGCCAATTTTCCGACCCCGGAGGGATGGGGACTTGTTGGCCTGGAACGGAATCGATCTGTTAACATGGTCGTGATGACGAACACCACTACCGCTACCACTGTGCTATCCGTCCCTGCAGCCTAAATAAATCAGCAAAAATATACGAGTCTGTTAACAATCGTTGCTGCCAGTTTTGCTTTATGCACTTGTTCGCAAATTATTGTTGGCTTCCAGCATTGTTAAAAGATTTCCCCGATGTTCCTGCATCCTCGTCAAATCATTCGTTTTTTTGTGCTCAGGTTACATTTGAGTTTCTTTGCCTCAATCGCTAGTTGAACTTTCATTGCCAACATTGCTTCAACGCGCAGTTATAACACCTTTACATATTTCATGGTGTAGAGTACTGAAGAAAATAGATTTTTGCCGCAGAAGACTTATTAGAGAATTAACTTGCAAGCGTGGAAGAACAAACAAAACAAGACGGAAGATCTGCGAAAAATTAGAAGGAGATCACACATAGCGAAAGGACGCATGACTAGAGAATCATGCATATCATCGTCAGTTTAACTGCATTTACTCGCACCCTATTCAGTAGACAGCATTTGTTATATAGTGAGTAGTAGCAAACGCCCTACAACGCAATACCTGGTGCTTTGTTCAATTCACAGTCGTAGGGAAACAAAGAAAGGCAAAGTAAGCCCGTGCTGTATTGTTCGAGAAGAGGTGACCTCCACGATATCGGCAACTGTACACCAATTTGTTTACTGTCTGACGTCTACGAACTTTCCACTTAAATTAGCCTAAACGTGACTGACACAACACTCAACTTCTATAATGCTGAGATGTTTGCAAAACTCCGGACCGCAGGTGTCGGCGGTGGGGAACGAACGTGGCATTATCCTTTCCGGGAGTAACGCGTTCACCACCACACCATGCGGTTCCTTCGTTTCGCCTGTCTCTCAGTTAGTTCTATCGAGGTTTTGCCATCAGCAATCACCCGTCAACGTGATTCATCTGGAAAGCCCAAATCGTCATTGAACTCTGAAGCTGAGGCTGTAGTTAAAACCACAATCTGTTACTTTTTTATTTTCTGATTGCTGATGGCGCTGATCGACAGAACTAGCTGAAAGACAGGAGCAACGAAGGACCTGTATGATGTGGTGGTGAACGCGTTACTTCCCGGAAAGGACAATGGTGTGTTCGTTTCCCACTCTAGACACTTGTGGTCCAGAGTTTTGCAATTATGTCTTCTTGGATAGTTGCAGGCCACTACTTTAGGGAAGACTGGCAAGATACTCAGGATCATAGAGAGCACCTATGTTCAGAGATAAGCAAGCTATTAGTGGATGTTAAATTGTAGACACAGTAAATAAGTGAGCCTTTTCCCCTGATTATCGAACGAGCCAACGATACGGCAGCATTGGATCGTACGAGCAGAGAGGGGATGACAAAATGTCAGCACTATTCTAGGCTGCCTAAACCCCAAATAAGTGCTTTCCGTGAGGAATTCGCGAGAAACGTCAAGTCCGCGCTAAACCCTAAAATAATTGTTTTCTGTGCATGCGTGCGCGAACGGGTAAATACCATGTCGCGGCGTAGAGTGGAATGAATTCCTAAGTCCGACTTTCTATTAACCTCGGTATTGATTGAATAATTCTTTCTACTTCTGTTCAGCAAATAGAAGGTGTTACTTAATTTCTTTATTTACGTACAAGCTGACGTTTCGGCGGATTTCGCCTTCCTCAAAGCCTGGAAAGGGCAAGTTGACTGCAATCTACACTGCCAAACACCTCCATAACCAAACGGAAAAATTGCTGAACCGAATTTCAATCACATTGAACCCAGCCTTTGCACATTCACCGCTTTCTACGAGCCTTCCACTAAATATGTTACGTGTAGACCAGCGGCACAGAATTTACATGGAAGTGTAATGTGCCCCACCATCAGAATAACCGTTTTATATTGTCCAATATCGCGTGTGATAATGAGGCATTCCTCCCTGCGGTTCAGTTTCGGATTTTTGGAATTAATCCAGAAAGCCTCTAGAGTTTTGCGCGCTTGTGTTCTCGATTCTTGCGCGAGGATCGTAACCCTTACTTCAAAATCTTCTCCGTTATGTTTCTGCGTGCTACGCGTACCTAGTGGAGCACTTAGCTTACGTTTGCTGACTAGGTGTTCTTTTATACGTACGCAGAGTGGCCTACCCGTTTCGCTAATGTATTCGTCCCCTCACGCTTTACAAGACATCAGATAGACTGTACCCGAACTCAAGCAGTCACCGTGTCTACGATTGGAGCAAATTATGCAATTTTGCGTTGCACATAGACGGTCATATAGGCGGTTACGAACTAGCAGGCGCCTAAGAGTACTCGGCCGCATTTCAACTACGTTTACCGAATTCTCTAGACCAGCCTCTCTTAAACAGCGTTTTATAGCTGCACTTACTTCATTTGAAATGAAGAGCAGTATAAACGGAATTTTATTGTCGCTAAAGTTATCGTTGGGGTACCTGTGGTTCCTTCTACACCTATCTCGAGCTGCAGTTTCGTAACCATTAAAAGTGGCTATTTGCCGCGCCAAGTTCCGGACCTCCTCTCTCTGCTGTCTTCCTGTGCACACGCTGGTAGCTGCTCGAAACATGTTTTTCACAAGCACCCTTTCCGTGTGAGAGGGGTGAGAGGAAAGGTAATGAACCAAGATGTTTTCACTACTTAGCTTTCGATACTATTTCGTAATGTAGCCGTTTTCTGGTAGGTTAATTTGCACGTTCAGAAATGGAAACCAGTTTTCTTTTGGTTTCTCTCGGATGAATTTTATATACTCTGACTGTCGGTTTAATAATTCAAAGCACTCAACCATCTGTTCTTGTGTGGAACAGACGATGAAGCAGTCGTCTGTGTATCGACAGTAGAGTAAGGGTCGGTGATCGAGAACTGGAGCTTCCACCTTAGACATGAAAGCGATGGCAAGGTTTGGTGCTAAACGCTGCCCCATCGCCATCCCTCTAATTTGCGCAAAATATTTTCCAGACCACCTAAAGATTGAACAACTAAGACACTGTTTTAAGAGGGTCATTAGTTGCGCAATCGACAAGCCGTGGATTTTTATTTTCTTTTCATGCTCTACGAGCAACTCGAGAATGGCTTGCATTGCGGAGTCATTGGACACGTTGGTATAAAGCAAACTAACATCGAATGACTCCATTATATGCGTGCTGTTTAGTTGCGCGCGCCTTAGGTGATCTAGAAATATTTTCGTGTTAGGTAGATGGGTTGGGACGAATTTTAGCAGCTGGGTTAGGATAAGGTTTAGGAACCACGTTAATCTATCCGTTGGCCCGCCTATACAACTGATGATAGGTCTAGCTTTATATGATGATGGGTTCGTTGACGTAATATCATCAGTTGAAGTAAGCTTATGTGTTTTAATAAGCAAGTAAAGGACAGGGCAAATCGGGTGTTCGTTCTTAAGTCGAGAAACAACTGAAGGCTCTAAACCCGCGGCCTTTGCCATGCTNTAGCCTAACCCTGTAACGTAGCTGATCTTGAAGTTCATGCAGACTACACGTGATCCTGCGCAGGATTGATTTAGAAATGGGTTGACTAGGTGCAAAACTCGAACCCAATTCTAACAAGGAACGCACATTTTCCGGAAGCGTTATACCTCCTAGCACAGTAACTCTGGATGTTCTTGGTGCGCAGTCTATTTCAGGGCTTTTACTTGCGACTTGACCAGCGGTGTTCCGTTCATTTGACCTTTTTGAGCGGCGTGATAGATCTTCAAACTTTTTCCTTAACTTGCTCTTAATATCACACCGAATCTTTCCGAATACCGATTTAGACCCAGCTACTATTCCCTTCTAAAGATTTCTCTCCAAATGCTGAGTACAATGGTTTGCTTTGTCCACACATTTGTTTAGTAGTGAAAACATTTCGTTTTGTGTGCACCGCAATGAAATGCGTAGCAGTTTCATTTCGATGCTCAGCATTTGTTGAGAGCTCTCTGGTAAACTGCATACTTCGTATAATTTCCCATGTTTTATAAAGTTAGGAATAATTCGATGTTTCAAGCAGCGGCGTAGAAAGTAGGTCTTTCTTTTGTCGCATTAAGACGATTTTCTGTCTTAGTGACAATTCGTTCCTATTCCTATTCCTATTCCTATTTCAACAAACCTAGGAAATTACAGGAAGTACGCGGCTTATTAGAGAATTCTCGACTAATACTAAGCATTTACAATCTTAACTCTTTTATTTACTGCCTTTTTCTTCTTAATGGCAGGTTATGTTTCGATTCCCCGGTAAGGACAACAGCGCGTGTTCGTTCCCCACGGCATACACCTGTGGTCCGGAGTTTTGCAAATATCTCAGCAATTCATACGAGTTATAATTCGAAACATAACCTGCCATTAAGAAGAAGAAAAAGGCAGTAAATAAAAGAGTTAAGATTGTGATTATAACTAAGCCTCAGCTTAACTGGGTTCAATGCCGATATTGGCTTCCCAGATCAATCCTGTTGACGGGTGATTGCTGATGGCAAAAAGATCGATAGAACTAGCATGAGAGACATGCAAAGCAAAGGACCCGGATGGTGTAGTGGTGAAGTGCGCTGCTCCCTAGTAAGGACAGCATCGCGTGTTCGTTCCCCACTGCCTACACCTGTGGTCCGGAGTTTTGCAAATATCTCAGCAATTTATACTAAGCATTTAAACAAATTTACTACGCATTTTATTGTGATGCATAAGAAACGAAATGTTTTCTTAACTAAACAAATTTGTGTGCAAAGAAAATCACTGTTCTCATTTATTAGGAGGATAACCTTCNGTTAAGATTGTGATTATAACTAAGCCTCAGCTTAACTGGGTTCAATGCCGATATTGGCTTCCCAGATCAATCCTGTTGACGGGTGATTGCTGATGGCAAAAAGATCGATAGAACTAGCATGAGAGACATGCAAAGCAAATGACCCGGATGGTGTAGTGGTGAAGTGCGCTGCTCCCTGGTAAGGACAGCATCGCGTGTTCGTTCCCCACTGCCTACACCTGTGGTCCGGAGTTTTGCAAATATCTCAGCAATTCATACTAAGCATTTAAACAAATTTACTACGCATTTTATTGTGATGCATACGAAACGAAATGTTTTCTTAACTAAACAAATTTGTGTGCAAAGAAAATCACTGTTCTCATTTATTAGGAGGATAACCTTCGGAAGAGAAGGGTAGCTAAGCCGAAATCTATTTATTTCCAACAAGATTCAGTGCGATACTTTATACGAAGTTAAGGAAAAAGTATAAAGATCTATCACGCCCACAGTGATGAAGACAACGTTGCCCACGTTTTAACTAACAACTGTGAGATACGGTGCGCACCGAAATCATCCACAATTACTGTGTTAGGAGGCATAGCGATTCCCTAAAGTGCGTTTTCACTGTTAGAATATAGTCGGAGTTTTTGCCTAATTAACCTATCTCTAAAATAACAGTAGCAGAATCACGTGCTGTTTACACGAACTGCAAGATTAGTTGCGTTATAAGACTAGGCTAGAAAGGTTAGGTAACGAAATACGAATAGAGGCACTACCACTTGTGCATTTCACACCAGCTTTTTCTACGCAAGCACCACTAAATCGCAAACTCGACGCTGCTGCTCTCCTCCTATTTTCGGACGAACTTCTCTAAATGCTTAATCCCTGCAGAGATATTATAGAAAATTAAGCTTCAGCCATACACAGGCACAAAAATGTTTTATACACCAGGGTAGACAGCTTAAAAATTCGAAATCTATTCCACTATCTATTAGTGATAAAGGTGGAGCAGGCAGAGGATTTCCAGTTATCCCTAATCACTTGGATGTTAGAATAAAAGAAAAAGGTTTTAACGATGCTTGCCTCTATCGGCCACCCTCTGAAAGAGAATGTGGAAGGATCCGAAAATTAAATAGGGAGTGGCTCAACGCGGCAAAGGCATCGGGTTGAGAGCGTCTAATTACTTCTCAGTTAAAGAGCGACTAACCTGTCCTATACTTGCTTATCAAGACGCATAAGCTTACTTCTGCTGATAATGTTGCGTTCATCAACTCTTCGTCATTTCAGGTTCGAAGTTTTTCAAATATCTCAGCACCATTGTGGTTGTACTTCGCATAAATACCTCGCCATGAAAGGTCGCAGAAGGCAGCAAAAGAAGTTAGCGCTGTGATAGGTGGAAACTTCTTTAGGTATTCAGTTCTTGCGCTGTCTGGGCCTGGTGCTGCTCGATTTTTCACCGACGAAGCAGCAGGTCGGATTTCAAAGAGAAGATTTCACTGGACAGATGATTTCAGTTGGACAACGTATCCATCGCTCCTTCATTACGTATGTGGGCAGGAAGACGTGGCTATTGGAAAGGACCAAGTAGTAATCGTGAATGATTTTTTCCCTGCCTTTCTGGATGCTGTAGCTGTTCCGTCTGGTGGTCAGAATGCGATCATCTTCGTTTTGTATTTGACGAAGTCTTGGTGGTCTTTGCGCCTATCTTTTCCATCCTTTACAGCTTTGGTCATAACTGCGACTGTTCTCTTTCTAAGACCTTTCTTTATCGCCTGTTCGCATTGTTTTCCAAGTCCATATGTGAAGTGGAGGTAGCCTGCAGCTCGTGCGAATCCACACATGCATATCACTTAGAAGGTTTCTTGAGACAGGCGTCTCCTGGTGACTTTCGAACTTTCAGCTTTCATAGTGCTAACACGAAAATGTTACGCGAGGTGTCATTTTTCTTGTCTATGTTAACAAGAACGTAATCTTTCCTACAGCCGACAACAAACACCAGGTTTTGGTGGTTTTTAGAGTTCGTTTTTTTTTAATTAAGTGGTTTTTCTCATTTTCTGGTAAAAATGAAAGTTTGCTAAGAGGAAGCGATGGTATCAACCCGTGTAGAGTTTTGGGACAACAGCGATATCCGCTACGGCAACCCTTTATTTCCTATAAATTGTTTTATCTCGTTATAGTACTCTCCAGTGAGGGTATCCCACGTCCAGCGCTGAGTGTGGGGCTTCTGGTACTGCGAGCTATCATACACGGTCTTGGCCGTTATGATAAATTCTCCTAGCTCACACGGAGACAGATGCTCCCCTGCTCGTTCCGTTTCAATCCACAGGTTCCAAAGTGACGTTCTTCAGGCGTTCTCGTTGGTCCAATCTTAGCATTAAAATCTCCAAAGGCTATTTTAAAGAATGCATGGTATTAGGGGTAGGAACTTCTCCAAATCCATATTAAACCTTTCGACTTCGTCTTTGTCATAGCTTGATGTCGGCGGCTAGACGACGAAGATTGTCAAGACTGGTTTTGATACACATCTCCTCCATCGTAAATGTTCGATTTGGCCTTCTAGCTGCTCGAGTAAATCGATATTTGTGGCCAAACTCGTGTTGACGATTTACAGTTCTTCGTTGTCATAGAGGGCGTTGAGCTCGTGGCGTCTTCCCGTCTCATGATATTCGATGGTGGCATAGCTTATCTATCGCCTCTGCATAATCCAGTTTTTTATCGAAAGCTCCGATGCAAGTGTGCGTGCATTGTAGGTACAGATTGTCAATCGCCACCTTAGTGCTTTGTGATTTAGACAGCTTTCACAGAACACGAAGAGCTTATAGGTTAAAGGTTATTTTTAACATCCATCGAAGTCTATATCAATAAATATATGCCCAGTTAACGCAAGCCCTACTAAGGAAACGTGCCCTTAAATCTTCACTTATAAACGTGCAACACGAATAAAACGATCCTGATTAGTAGAGGAATTCCATCTAAATGAGAAGAGATGAAAAACTGTTGATGAATAAATTACAGTTACTCTCTGCACTGTACTTTTTAAAACATTCCGTGCGTCACTATAGAGATACTACACGTACTGGAAATCCCCGCTTGGGCTTCATCGTTGGAAGAATTGTCAGATACTTTTGCATTCGACTACCTCACTTGGCTACACTTGAATTTAACACAGGTTGCTTCAGAAACAGCACAAAAATTTCTTTTATTTTTGGATTTGTATGAAAGTCAGACTTGGGAAGCGCAATGGTTTGTGGCGTCGTACATTCCTTCATGATCCGAAAATTAGAATCTTACGTGTATGTCGAAATCTCTCTCTGATCCACAATGCAGAAGGCTGTTTGTGGTTACGATATAGGGACCCTCTAAAAGAACTGTCTCAGAGCTTTAAGTAGCAGCCGAATACACCCAAAATTTCAAACAGTTCCGTGGACGATAAATGAGAGACGACGAACCCAGTGAAACACGTACTTTGACTCGCACTAAACGTGGATAGAAATGGCCTTGGAAATTTAGGTGGAACAATATTACAAGGTATACACGGTCCCAATATTGCATATCACATAGCTCTTACAGCCCATGAATCGTTCGACTTTGAGAAACATTTCAGACATAGAATAAAATCATAAATTCAACTAATTTGATTTTAAAAAAACGACTTGAAAGATACTGGATGCTAGGTTCGCTAATTGAATTGAATTCAAACCGAATTAGCTGTTGATATTTTGAATACGTTCTTTAATTGTTAAGCTAAAATAAGTTTGAAACAGATATTCGTTCGGTTAGTGTTTCGACGTCTTCGTCTTTCTCAGAGCCGATGATCTAAATCGATGTCCGCAGTTCCTCGCACTTTCGAAGTGGCGTCAACGTCGTTGTAGATAAATGTCGATGTCTGGACAGTATCTACAGCACTTACCCAAAACTTTCACTTTTATTGATAAAAAGCTCTGGTCTAGTTATAGCTGTCTGTCGCTTTATTTGCACCAAGTCGACGTAAATTATAAAGATTTATCAATCTATAATCAAAAAGTGTCAAAATGAGAATTCGTTAGTACAGGAATAAACTGTTTAAATAATTCGTCAACACTACACAACTAGACTACTTAGCAGTTAAGTGACTACTAAAAGAATTGAATTTAGGTGGCGTTGGTAAACTATGCGGTTTCAAACGACAAAGTGGATAAAAGGATTAAGGATAAAGCTCTCGGCGTTGATCAATCCTTGAGGGATGCGCTATGCATTCGACTTCATTAAGTATCGTTGGAGGCGATTGAATGCATATATGGCTTATAGAGTGACTCGCTGTGGCAAATCGATGTATCAAGTCAGTGCTGCTATCCTCCCAGATAGGTCTGGTACCAATTTGCCAACAATGGAGGGTTGGAAAACTTGGTGGACCATAGGCTTGGGGATCGATTCTGCGTGTATGTTGCAGGACGCCTCCGACCACTGCTCCACACCCACCCTTATTTGNACGAAATGGAGACGTATTTAATTTTCTGAGTAAAATTATCACCATAAACAATCATTGGAGCCCGAGAAAATACTAAAGTTTCGAACAACGTAAATGTGAAGTACGTTGGAAAAATTAAACTGTCCCTTTTTGCTGTATTCGGTTTTGCTCCTAGGTAGCAATGATCTATAGCCCGTTGACATCTTTACACGTGTTTGTTGCTCACGAACTTATTTCTTGTAATTGACAAGCTTCTTTTTCTAAAAACAAGTAAGAGCATAAATAAGACTGCTGTGTAACAGAATCAGCTGCTGGAACTGAGCAATTAGCTGGGAAAGTAAGAGAGAGCGCAACGTTCTGAACTCTGCTTTCACGTTCGTATTGTTGGGATATGATGTCCCATTACTTTATAAGTTTTTACAAACTTTGATGGAAATTCAGCTAAAACTTTGAGTAATACAACCGCATTGATGCAGAAATATTTCTATAAATTGCACCACGGACAAGATTGAGCCGCGATTACCCATCTCGTGGGTACACCTGATGCGCACGGCTCTTCACACGCTACTTGTCTGAATGCAAGGTTCCTACTCAGTGGAAGACCAGCAAGACCGTGTTATTTTTCAAGAAGGGTGATATCGGTGATATCTACACGATATCGGCTACTATCGCTCAATCTGCTTGCTGTTTGTTGCCTACAAACTTCCACTCGTGTCATCCTAAACAGGATTGACGGAACACTGGACGAAGGGCAGCCGTGTAAGCAAGCAGGGTTTCGGAAAGGATTTAGTACGAGGAACCACATCCACACGATAACAAGGCTCATCAAAATACCGCAAGTGTACAAAAGACCGCTCTGTCTCACTTTCATCGATTTACAGAAGGCTTTTGATTCAGTTGAGATAGAAGCAGTCTTGAAAGCCCTTGACAGTCAAGGAGTCCCTACTCACTACATAAAGATTCTTCGCGAGCTGTACAAAAATTTCACAGCGTAGATATCACCATTCTACAACGATATTACCATTGACGTCAAAAGAGGAGGAGTTGGACAAGGCGATACCACCTCGCCAAAATTATTTACCGTCACCCTTCAGAATGTCACGCGAGAATTGGAATGGGATAATATGGGAGTGAAAATCGATGGTGGGCAGTTACACCATCTTCGCTTTGCTGATGACTTCTTCCTTGTAATACCAAACATTAGCCAAGCGGAACGCATGCTTGATGACTTTGATAAAGCTTGTGGAAAGATTGATCTTTGACTAAACCTTACAAAGCGATGTTCATGAAGAACGGATTGCCTTTGTATGCCCCCATTCACGTTCAACAAAACGAATATTTTCGAATGCTCCAGTTATGTCTATCTAGGTCGTGAAATCAACATGTTGAACGACTTATCTCTAGAACTGAGCAGAAGGAAACGAGCGGCTTCAGGAGGTTTCAAGCCCATCGGTGATGTAGCGAAGAGGACGAAGAACACTCGACTCCGTGCCCACTAAACCAAACATTCCACCCATAGGACACAGAGTGCTGACTCCGTGTTTTCGACTCAACGGTACTTTCTGCTCTAATGTATGCGTCAGAAACCTGACCGATGCGTAAGCAGGATGAAAGGTCACTCAGCGCCATCGAACGCGCAGTCGAAAGGACGATGCTAGGAGTATCCTGTTTCACACAAGTAAGGGATGGGATCCGAAGCCCCGACCTGCACCAACGATCAAAAATCAAAGATGCCGTTTTCTACGCCAAACAGTCGAAGATAAGGTGGGCTGGACACGTAATGTGTATGAATGACAGCCGATAGACAAGCGTTGTTAGTGAGTGAATTCCTCGAGATGTCAAACGTACTGCAGGAAGAACACCGACCCGATGGTCAGAGCTCTTCACGAAGGGCCTAGGAAAATGATATGATGCTCGATGAGTTTTTAGGGCGTGCAGAACATCCTGGGCTATTCTTGCACGCTACAGAGAAAAAGGGAAGATTTACTGGCGCCCGCTCGAGATACTCGGCGATCAGCGGGACAACATGTGATACAGGTCAATGGTAGAGACGGTGATTGCATGGGTTCTGGTACAGTTTATCTGATCTCCTGTAAGGCGTGCGGAGACGACTCTGTGTTCGCGTAAAAGGACACCTATTCGGTAAACGTAAACCAAACACTCCACCCATAGGACACAGAAACAGCGGGGAGGACTTTTTAGTACGGGTCACGACCCTCGCACTGGAGTCGAGAACAAAAGGGTGCAAAATTCTTGAGGCGTTCTATATTAATTCCAGAAAGTCAAGAATGAACAGCGGGAAAGAATGCCTCATTATCACGCGTGATATTGGGCAGTATATAGGCCTGTTATTCTGGTGGATGCGCACGTTACGCTTCCATGTGAATTCTGTGCGGTTGGTCTACACACGACATACCCAGTTGAACTCATAGAAAGCGGTGAGTGCGCAAAGAAGCTGTTCTGTGTTTAATGTGATTGAAATCTTGGTTTAGGATTTTCTCTGCTTAGTTATGGAGGTGGTTGGACTTGTAGATTGCTGTCAACTTGACCTTTCTAGGCTCTGAGAAAGACGAAATCCGCCGAAACGTCAGCTTGTTCCTGAATAAAGAATAAAATAACATCTCACGTCTGCTCGACAAGATTATAAAAAATTATAAGTCAATGGTTTTACTACTTCTAATG
Source organism: Angiostrongylus costaricensis (assembly GCA_900624975.1). Lineage (NCBI taxonomy): Eukaryota > Metazoa > Nematoda > Chromadorea > Rhabditida > Metastrongylidae > Angiostrongylus > Angiostrongylus costaricensis. The sequence continues at coordinate 94,476 of UYYA01004304.1, forward strand.
CGATTTGTTAGAATTCTGTTGACTTTGTAGGACAAGAAGCTCGGTTGGCTCGGTGTGTAGGGCGATCCATTGAAACGCAGAGCATATCTAACCATTGTGCCACACCCTCGCTTAAGCGTTCAGCTCAGCAACAAAGATAATTCGGCAATATTTGACACCACTGCATCTGCAAAAAAGGCCTCTGCTCTTCCCAGTCTAGAAACTACTAAACAAAATATTATTCCTCGATGTCATGTTCCTCGATTCGAGGTCACGAACAATTTTTATTGACGGAATTATGTACAGAACAAAGACACAGTCACAACGAAAAGTTTTATGTCACTAAATTCTTCTGCACAAACGTAAAATTCATGAAGTCATGGTCCCGTTGTGTTGAGTCAAGATTTTGAGGCACTAGAGAGGCTAAAACAAAGAGCAATCGTATAATGTTCAACCTATTATCTCACAAAAATATAATTATTTCCCACCAGGATTGATCTTAATTTTAATGAAGTCTTCAGCGATATTACGAACATCTGTCTCGCTTTCGATTTTCGGAACAAATGGTGCTTTGATTTCACGGCGAAGTAGTTTTTCCCACTCTATTGGCTTGAAGAAATTATGTTGCTTGATCTCATTGAAATCTGCTTTTGAACCAAGTCGTTTGTGTTTGTCTTTTTGAAGTAGCTGAAAAGTACAGAACAGGAGATAACGACCCCGAAGATGGTGAGGGTTAAAGGCTGTTAACTTGTCATAGTCTTAGAAAAACAAGCGTCTTATTCCCTTGATAAGACCATTAATTAATTAAGTTTAGTTTTTGAGTTATTGACTTTTCCATTTGTCCACTTCGTCACGCGATTCTTATTTCAGGAAAAATTTCGCTTTGTAAAATTAAACCGGATTCGAGGTCATGTGAGTAATTCAGGAATGGAGAAACTAACCCCAGTAATGATATCCGTGGATGCAGCCGAAACACTCCTTCTTATCCTGAGCGGTTCATTCACAATTCTGTTGTACATTTCGTTATGATCTTTTGAGTAAAATGGGGGCTGAAATAAAAATAAAACAAAGGTGGAGTCCTGTAATGGAAACTTGTAAACACACCAATCCATAGAACATTTCGTACAAAACAGATCCAAGACACCACCAATCTACTGCGTGGTCGTACGGTTTTTTGAGGATTATCTCCGGTGCCAGATACCTCAACAATAACTCGCAGAAAGCGTTTTAGGAGCACAGTCACCGAAATACAGATGAGCGAAAGTTATGCAACCTCAGAATCATTAATTTGATAGTGTAAACTAACTCTGGTGTACCACAGAATGTCGCCGTCATTGAACCTGGTGTCATACCTTCTTTGCAGAGACCAAAGTCAGTAAGCACCAAGTAGCCATATTTGTCCAACAGCAGATTCTCAGGCTTCAAATCTCTTAAATATCAAAGTTTCTTTTTTTTATTGGGTATTAATACGATTTTTTAAGATAATAAATGGCAAAAAGTTTTGCTATACTTCAATTCCAATCTTTTATAAAATCGTAAGAAACGAAGGCTTGAAAACACTACGCTGACATCTTGGTTCGGCTGTATATTGCTATTTGAGATATATTATATTAATTAGATTTTCCTGTCATGCTTGAATATTCACCTGTATATAATATTATTTTCGTGAAGATATCCAAGAGCGGATGCGATTTGAGCTGCATAAAATCGTGACCTGGACTCGGAAAAGTGCTTCTCCTTTTGTAGGTGTGAAAAGAGCTATAAAAAATTCCTTTATGTTTATTCTGCAACAAGAGTTAAAAGGGATAATTTTGAGAATTCACCTCCCCGCCATTAAGATGGTCAAGTACGAAATACAGTTTATCCCTGTTTTGAAACGAGAAGTGAAGTGAAACGAGAAATGGATGATGGAAATTAGCCTTCAACACGTTCAACTCGGCCATTACGTGTTTTACCTAGTGAATATTTTCGTTAGATTTTTATTTTTAGATTTTATTCAGTTGATTGCAAAACAAATATTGCAATCAACTTTGAGCTCCGAACTTTTTCTCGCTGTTCTTAGAAACTGATAATTGAAAAGCTGATAAAAGGACTTTTTACACATGTATAGTAGAAAAATCACCTCATTTTTCTTTCTAATGTGCTCCTTTGACAGAACCTTCATTGCATAAATTTTACCCGTTTCCTTATGCATAACTTGAAAAACACGACCAAAGCTTCCTTTCCCAATTGTAGTCAAGAAGTCGAAATCAGCCGGACATGCACTAAAGTTGAGTGGTAGGTTAACTACCACTTGCTTACAACTGTTGCCTTAAATTTCAAAATTAATGTACGTTGTTATTTCCTTAGGTCCAAGGTCTACATGTGACCCATCCGCTCCATCGACATCTCCCAGCGCATAGAACTCCCGAACATTTTCACTAGAATGAAAAGTACTGATGATGAAAAATTGTTCTCAGAGAAATCAAGGTGCTTGTTGAATTCTTGGATACAACAACAGATTTAACAGCGACAAAGACTACGATTTTTTTTCTCGGTTTCAACGGTATCATCCGGTAATGGAAGAACACCGAGTGTTGGCAACTGACGAGCTGGATATTAAACCCTAATTGATGAATTATTTCACTTCGTTTTATTTTAGACGGCAAGCCTTCACACTTATTGTGCGGATTCTGACACTTACTGCATTGGAATAAATTCCTCTCATCCACCGAGGTCTTCGAACAATTTTGCACGTTTGTTTTGCAGCTACTTAATGATTTCGATCTTCGCAACGAATTTAATAGAATGCTGTTCAAGTCAATTCATCCTAGAGGTTGGGATGACCTTGTTATAATGCTCCCGCGTAAGCTGGGAAAGGTGAGCAGACCCAGAACTAGTCTGGTACCAATTTCCCGACCCCGAAAATTAAGGTAGGCGGTTTGGCAGGCTTGGTGTGGGATCGAATCAGCACTCTGCTCGGGATGAACAATAAAACTGCCATTGCGTTATTCACCAATTAGTTGCTTCTTCGAATCACTAAATCAAAAAGGTGCTAAGCAGTACTTAGAACGCACAATTAAAATATAGCGACACAACCACAGTGGTGTTGAGATATTCGCAAAACTCCGAACCGCAGGTGTCTGCGGTGGGGAACGAACGCGCTGTTACACTTTCCGGGGGCTCACGCGTTCACCACCACACCATGCGGTCCTCCATTTCCCCTATCTCTCAGCTATTTCTACCGACCAGCGCCATAGCTGAGGCTAGCTGAGAGACAGGCGAAACGTAGGACCCGGTGTGGTGGTGAAGGCGTTAGCTCCCGGAAAGGGTAATAAATAGCGCGTTCGTTCCTAACCGCATACACCTGCGGTCCAGAGTTTTGCAAATATCTCAGTATCATTGTGGTTGACTCCCACATAATACCTTGCCGTGAACAATTGTTATAGGCAGTGAACAAAAAGTTAACATTACAGTGACACATTTCTAAAGAAGTTGAGCATTTTCCAATAAAGAAAACTCGAGTTTGAATCTATGAGCTGAAAATCATTTACTGACCTATCAATTTTTTCGCTACAGAGCGGAATGGGAGAAATGGAAAGATTTGATTTCCCACGTGAACGAAAATAATGTCGACTTTAAATGTTAAAGAAAAACAAGTCTTCCATAAACACATAGGTACTCTTCTCTCAATATTAGGATATACGGATCTTTGGCAATAAGGCGCAACCTTTTACTCTACCATTGTCAAATTCTGGATCTCTATAGCCTACGAAACCATTTTCCTACCTTTTATTCCAGTTAGAATGGCATTTCGATTAAGTAGTAATTTGCAAAGCGTTGAACTGTGTGCTCTATTCAATAAAATGGCGATAGTCTAAAGCTTTTTTTATTAAAGGCGATTAAAGAGCTTTTATTCAAAAACATTCTAGGTGTTCAAAAATTATCGCCAGGTTACGAAAAATAAGCACCTCCTGTTTCACTGCAGCATTAAAAGGTTCCAAAGCGCCAAGCACCTGGCAACATAAAAGAAATAAGGATGGAAACACATGATCGCTTAGCGCTTTCGTTCACCTCAAGATATACTTCAACAAAAATTTCTTACTTATCATGATGGTTAGTGAGCAAGGTTTGTGTCATAGCGATAATCCATTGTCGACGTCTTTCTTGAAGTTTGGCGTCGGCTTGTAACAATTTCTTCTTCGGAGGGGAAGCTGCAGAAGCCGGTAGGCAGTCCTTGAGCTTTAATTGAAAAATAAAGCAGTATCAGCGCATAATAGAAGTTGAACCACCAAAAGTACCTTTAGATACAGATTTTCGTAATCCCGTATTCTCTTTTGAACAAGCGGACCCGAGTCGACTCGAATGGCAAATTCCTTTAAAAAATACTTAACGAAATTTGTATAACGTCCATGTGAAGGATGAACTGCGCGGTATGTAAAACATTCGCTTCATCTGCAATTCAATAAAACAACTGATTTGTTCCCCTCGAAAACGACTGTTTTCGAATCACGTCCTTTTTCAGTTTCCTTAAAAATAAAGCCTAAAACAACCTTACTTTAGCAACCCATTTAGGCTTCGATACCGCTACTGTTTTTACTTCAAAATCTTAGATTTTGTTCTCTTGTTTTAATGGAACTTAGCAAATGTTCACGAAAAAAAAACCAAGATTTCTGGCTATCGTTTGTACAGTAAGTAATCAGTTCAATAGCAATGTTATTGCTTTCAAGAGGTAATTTCCCACATTTAAATTGCCCACAAAAACTATTTTTGGTCCAATAAGCGCTTTTTTTAAAGCAAAATCTTCCCAACTGCGTAAAACTTTACCAAAGGCGGTGTAGGCTTTAACAGGCAGCATTCCGTATGACCAGTTAATTCGTTCTTTATCTTGAAGTGATCGTAAAATCGTGGTAGTGGAGAAATTAACCGGAATCATAGCTCGGAGTTGACACTTCGAAGAACACCTTCTGGCAAAAATCCTATTCGTTTACATAATTCTTAGTTATTAAACCGTAAAGAATCATATGAATCCATGTATACAGAGCGATATGTGGACTTCAACCTCTTCAATTTTACTTGATTGCTTTCCTGAATTTCTTGCCACTTTGCATTGCTTTCGAATGGTGTGAATAACCTGTACCCAAATAGAAAGTAACTTTTAATGCAACCAGTAGGAAGTTAAGTGAAGTGTGTAAAGAATGCGCATCGTCAGCGTATCTGTTGATGAACACCTTGCCGGTGCGTGCTGATAACACCAACCACTGCTGCATGTGACTTGTCTCGTCTCATCGAATGGCACATTGATCACTCACCACATCAAGACCATCTAAATGACAGCTTGAAGACTAAGGAATAGGCTGAAAGAGTGGATGAAATTGACAAGGATTGATCACCAATCACATCGCCGACGCCAAAGAGACAACCAAAGGAACAACCGGAACATGTATCCGTTACTATATCTACCTTGACTGTAAAATTACTGATTCTCTGAAGAAAAAAGTTAAAATTATACACTAAACCCCGACTATCCAATGTTTTGAAAACAAGGAAGGATAGTTACAAGGATTTCCTTCATGTTCCCTTTTCAATATCCATTCTTATGCTGCCAAGCAGGCCAGATATCATCAAGAACAACTATCATAAATATCGTCACTGAACTTTTTCATATTGTTCTTCAACTTTTATTGAAGAAATACGAAAATTTTGATCAACATCAGGTGAAAAGGCTAAGGGTTGAAGCGTTCGGTGTCGATCAATCCGTGCAGAATGGGCCAGGCGTTAGTTTTCATTAAGGATCGTTAGAGGTGATTGAATAAATGCCTCAACTAAATGGCTTATGGTGTCCTAAAAATGTACCAAATGAGCGCCGTTAACTTTCCAAGTTAATAGTAGCAATTTAATGACTACGGAGGAATGGGAAGATTGGTGAACCCTAGATGCCATAGTGGACCAACGACAGTGTTTTGAATAGTACTCTCAGCTGCTACGCTATACGCGTAGCTAGGAGAATGTTTTTTGATTGCTGGTGATACCGAAATGAAAAATGAAACAGCATTTAGGAAAGTACGATGAAAAAAAACCGAATTGGAATCCTGATTCATCCGCACTTTTCAGTTGTAAAAGAAATATTGAAAAAAGAAAACAATTCTTGACCAATATGAATCGACAAAACAAGAAACACACCGTTTTTCTGTCGCCGGTCGTAACGATTTCACAGCTGATTGAAGGTAGTTTTCGCATTATTGAGAAATTTTTGAAAGCAAAAATATCATACTTGAACGTTTCTAGCAACAATTTGGTGTGTTAAATATTGGCATGATCGTTTCAATGAGGTGTGAAGGTTATAATAATGAACAACTGTCAAGTGAATCGAGCGACGATGAGGCTTAGTACGACGGAAAGTTATTCGAAGCGCAAAGAGCAGAAAAGAAGACAAAACTCGAAAAAGAATTTTCTTCAAGAAAAAAGAAAAGGCGAGCACTATATATATGCATGACGTATATATAGTGCATATACCTATGTATGCATGCACGTATGTAATTGTATATATGCACATGATATAATGTTGGTATCAGTGTAGCGATGCTTACTTCTCTCATGGAGACATGTACGACGAGCTACTCTAAACAGCTTCTCATGTTCTTACAGCCACCTTACTACACGGTTTTGACTGAAATGAGTTGTACGATCCATTTCGCATAAACGAACACCTATGTACAAATCAGTAGCGTAACAATTAGGAAAGACAGTATCGGTCAATGTTACAAGGTGAAGACATGGTAGCTATGGAATTGAACATCCAAGAAAAAATATTCCATACCAGTATTATATGTATGCATGCATATATATATACATAAATTCATATATATATATATATATATATATATATATATATATATATGTATATGGTGGCAAAGTGAGAACCATTGCACCGAAATGGAGTGAAGGCACCCTCGCACTAAGGACAATAAAGATTTCATGAGAATGCCTTATCAATGCTATCATATGGACAAAATAGTAGTGCACTCACATGGCAATGGCCAATCAATCCTCCACAAGGAAAACCACTGAGAGCCCAAAGAGGTTGGCATTTCTTTTCCTAATACTACCAACTGTGTGAGTTTTAAATAAACGATGAAAATGTCATGTTAAAGCCAAAGATCAGCTTTATGCTTTCGTTGCGATCGTGCTATCTTAAACTCTTTTTGAAATATTTCCTTTCAGCACTTTCAAGTACAAGTTTTATTCTAACCAGATTACGGCCTTTCATTATGGAGCAAACAGTGGTCTCGTCACCATCAGTGTTACTTAACTGTTTCAATTTGGACTTTCCTGATCAATCCCGTTGGCGGGTGATTGCTGATGGCAAAAGATCGATAAAACTAGCTGAGAGACAGGGAAAACGAAAGACCCGCATGGTGTGGTGGTGAACGCGTTACTCCCTGGAAAGGACAGTAGCGCGTTCGTTCCCCACCGCAGACACCTGCGGTCAGGGGTTTTGCAAATATTTCAACATTATAGAAGAAAGTTATATTTCGCAACATACCCTGCCGTTACAAAGAATAGGCAGTAAATACAAAGGTTAGGATTGTTTTTTTCAATATTTATTTACTGATCTGAAACAGAAGGCTTCATCATCGTTTTTTGTCGTAGCTTCACAATGTTAAACATGTAAGCACATGAAGGCTAACTGATTGAAATGAATCATAGTTGTACAAAACACAGAAATATAGTCGGAACGACATTAAAACAGTGGGCACGTATGAAAAGCCCATAAAAAATAGAAAATGACTGTGACTTGGCATCCAATCATTTCACCGAAAAAGAAGTTAGTTTGTTCAGATTGAAGCAATTCAAAGAGAACAGCAATGAAAACTGAGCAGGACACTACGGAAGCCATAATTTCCAGATAACGTGCGTAACACAAATGAAGAATTCTGTACACATGAGCGTGAAGTGAAATTTTACACTTTGTTGATAACGAATTGGTGATGGAACACTGTCCTCCTCTGCATGATACTGTCTTTTACAACCCGTGTTGTAAGCATCGACACATAGCAAAGCCACATCGTTAATGTCAAAATCCACTAATACTCTTCGAATCCGGCAACTATTAAACCAAAAGTGCTCTTTCTGTTCAAAACAGATGCCTTGCTGCAACGTCCGAGATACTTCTTTTATTGCTTTTACCTAAAATTTGAAATAGCGAACATTAACTGTGAAGACGATGCACACGATTCTTCTTTGATATCGATAGATTCCTTCCTTTTGCATCTTCTTATTAAACCTTCTACCAAGTTTTTTTAACAGAAGCAACAAGTCATAAACAATATCATTGATATACCTCATTTATCGAACACAATGAAATTATTGCGCGTATTTCTGAGGATCGCTTCTTCCGCCGTAGGTGTGACGAAGTGGTGGTAGTTGCCGCTTTGGTGGCTTAATAGTCATCAACTAATTATTAGCACGTAATTAATTGTTCAGAATATAGGAAGCCTCTCATTGGTCCTTATCCACTTTTCTACCTCATTGTAAAAACGGAATTTTGGTGAAAGAAGATGACATGAATGAGAAAACGTTGCTTAATCGGACTCTACCTATTCTTTGATATTGAAACCCTTCAATATCGATATTCATACTCTATCTGCTATTTCAGTAACATTCAAAAGGCAAATGTCACCTCAATCTCGCCACCTTAATCTTGTTCAAAAAATTTTCTGTATTTTGCTTTATTGTCGTTTTCATGCTATTTTATTAAACCACAAAGATTAATAACTAAGTGAGGACAAAATACAATCCTAGAATTTTTGGAAAAATAGAATTTTATTGTATCATGCCCTTCTATGAGAAAAAAATTAGGCAGCAAATAAAATGTAAATCCATTGTGATTTATACTACGGCTTCAGCGTAACTGGATTTGAAGCCGATTTTTACTTCCCAGATAAATCTCGTTGACGGGTGATTGCTGATAGCACCTATTGGGCTTTGTATAGTTTAGACATCAGTGCCGCGGAAGTCATAAAGAAAATTTCGAAAAAGCTTTTTTTAGCCGGACGTTTTTATTAGACGTGTCGCAGGAATTATTTAAAAGCGATTTTATTCCGGAAAAAATTCTTTCTTGTGATCTACTATTTATTATTAACAACTCCCTTCAGCAATTCAAGAAATTTTTACTTCCGCTTTCTTAAGCTAAGTTCTCTTTTAAAATAGATCGTTTATGGTGCTTATAGCAAGAAATGGAGCTCTTCGCTTTTCTGTTCTTTGTCTTTTTTTGTATTGGGTTTGTTAAAATTATATGATATTAGATAGATTTATCTAAGCAAATGTTTCTTCAAACTTTCTCTTCAGAGCTTTTATCATATCTTTAATAAGCACTAAGAAAAAAAATCGATCAAAATTTTACCGATAAAGGTGCTGCTCTTTCGCTTAGTGATATCGTTGCTGGGCCAATCGGTCGAGCTACCGATATCGAGAAACCAGTTTCTTGTGAACGCTTCACAAAATACGCACACCAAAACTCTGTCACCTAAACAAGTAAATATTTCAGTGATTTTATCGAAGGCCTGATTCTTTAAGGGAATAAGAGAGTGCTGCACTCTTAAGAGTGTCGATAGATCTGTTGCCTATAAAAAGCCATTCCAATCATCGTGATGTAATAGCATCCTCTCTTTTGCCGAAGTGCTGTGAATGATCTACCGACTTCTTCAATACATTTTATTGGGGTGTTAAGCCTATGAACTACTCAAAACTTTGTCAATTAGATTTGTACTTTTACAACCACGAGTCAGCTCTATTCATCAATTCTCGATTCGTTGTCATTTTTCGTCGAATTTCCCAACTTATTTACTACACTTTTTTGTACTTAAACAAGACGCTACAACCAGCTCAGATCACATTTACTTGAAAAACGTCATCAAAGTGCTAGATTCCGGTGACTGGACCTTAACTGGAAACTGCAAATATCAAGAGGAAACGATTTTTTGTCTTCTGCCTTGAAGCTGTAAAAACCAATACCGTTTTTTTTCAAAATCGAACTGTAACCATACTAACCGTAGAATAAATCCAAAAGACCACTAGTAGAGTGACAATCACCAATCCAGCTATGTAAGCAGCGTTATTCTCTTCCGAGACAATGGAAAGTCCAAAAATAACGATTAAGCAAAGCAGAGCTCCTGTGCCAAAGAATCTGTAAAAACTTGCTTTTCTGTAGTTTTTCTAGTCCATAATTATGTAAATCACACTCAGTAATCCTTAGTTATAAAGCTAGAAAAAACCAATAGAATAAATAGAATAGTTCACGTGTCTACGTCAATAGTGCAAAAAATTTTCACGGTATTAAAGCCGTCAACGTTTTGAAAAAAAAGAACAAATCAGTTATGTGACACTGGACTCGCCCATGGTTAGTTCTTTATTTATCAGTGAAAAGTAATTTTCGAGAAACGGATACTCTATAGAAATGAAGGATCAAGCATTCCCACATATTATTGTCAGAAAGCTAGCCAATATGATTAAGCGATTGGCATGAGGAATGCTCGTTGAACTGCTGTCACAATGTTTATTGCTTTAGGCTTATCGCTCATTGAATTCTGAATTTGGTAATAATAAAAACGAACCTTAAAATAAGATGTGGCAAAAAAAATCGCCAGCGAATGCTCTTGATTCCATAGAAGACAAGATTAATGGCAACGATCTGTGCAATCGCCCATGTTAACCAAAGAATGCTAAGATCGCACATCAACTCTCGCAAATAAGTTACCGCTCTAAATTAAAAAAGTAATCACACCTAAAATAACAGCAAGCTTGTCTTTATTTCTCTTTCTCATTTTTTTATTAGACATTGCTGATTTCTAATATTTTAGGCATATGGCAGCGTTTTTAGTCGTTTTTTCCCCATTTAGGTAAGAATATTGCAATTCCTCTCATACTTTCATCGCACACATGCTCCTAAACTCATACTCACCCAAAATCCGTTCAGCAACGTTCGTCGATCTTTAGCCTTAGTCCCACTAAGGATGAATAGAGTGAAGAGCTTATAGAAGGCAAAGAGCAGATATATTGCGTAAAAGTTACAGATGCAGCATAGGTCTCCTACTTCTCTAACAACGCAGTGATGCTCTCTAATTTGATACTTTGGGTTGTGATAGTAAACACAGGCAAATGGAACCGGTAGAAACGATTAATCTATCCCTCGTTCTCATGTGGAGATAGGAAAAAATTTCTATCGAAAAAAGTCGTCGATGATCTTCTCTATTGTCTATCTTGAAGCACAGGCAATACACTTTGCTGCTAAGGTAGACCACGATCTCACTAAAGCTGGGAAAATATTGATAACCGCAACTGAAACTCTTTTCATTTATTGCAGCTTTAGGTTACTCTATTGTAGACTTATTCTTGAGATCTTCCTTTACCGCTTTTTTTCACAGATCAGCAAGCAGACCAGCAAGTTGGCATCTGTTTGCTGCTCGTGCAATCCCATATTAGCAAGTTCTCTCGTGTGTTTATGGAGGTAGTCGAAATTGGTGAACAAAACTGTCGGTTTTTTCTCCTGTTACGAGTGCTACCCAATAATGGGATCGCCATCAAAAGTGGCCTTTTGTATGGTTAGTCCGAATTCACGTATAACACAGAGCGATAGTGTCATCAGTTCGGCAGAATGCCCAATAATTAATTAAAAGGTCAATTTCCTCCAGACACTGCTCGTTTAAATACTTTCACATACAGAGCCTGGAAAGGTCAAGTTGATAGCAATCTACTCGGCCAGACGCCTCCATAACCAAACAAAGAAACCCCAAACCAAGATTTCAATCACTTTGAACACAGCTTTGCACACTCACCGCTTTCTATGAGGCTTCCACTAAGTATGTCACGTAGAGACCAACCGCACAGAAATCACGTGGAAGTATAATGTGCGCAGCCCAACAGCGCGTGCGTGATGGAGTCCTTCGACGTTACCGAACTTTATACAAACGTGTTGAATGACTCCGCAATGCAAGCCATATTCGAACTCCTTACGCAACACGAAGGAGAATTAAACATGTATGGCTTCAGGATAGAGCACCTGATGGCACTCTTAAAAGAATGCTTGGGCTGCTCAATCTTCAGATGGTCTGGAAAGTACTACGCTCAAATAAGAGGGTTGGCAATGGGGCAACGACTGGCTCCAATCCTTGCCATTGCATTTATGTCTAAGGTGGAAGCACCGGTGACTGATCTCGGGCCGCTACTCTACTGTAGGTATGTAGACGACTGCTTTGTCCTTTGCTCAACACAAGAGGAATTGGACAAATGCTTCGAATTGTTAAACGCACAGTCAGAGTATATCAAGTTCACCCGAGAAAAGCCGATAGAAAAATGGCTTCCATTTTTGAACGTACAAATTCACCTACCAGAAAATGGCTACATTACAAAATGGTACCGAAAGCCAAGTAGTAAAAACATCTTGGTTCATTACCTCTCCTCTCACCCCTCTCACACGAAAAGGGCGCTTATAAAAAACATGTTTCGAACGGCAACCAACGTGTGCACGGGAAGAGAGCAGAGAGAGGAGTCCCGGAACTTGGCACGGCAAACAGCCATTTCTAATGGCTACGAAACTGTAGCTCAGAATAGGTGTAGAGGAAATCGTAGGCCTCCAAACGACAACTCTAGCGATAGAAGGGTCCCGTTTATCCTACCCTTCATCTCAAATGATATAAGTACAGCTATAAAACGCTGCTTAAGAAGGGCGCGCTTAGAGAATTCGGTGAGCGTAGTTGAAATACCACCGAGTAATCTTAAGCAGCAGCTAGTTCGCAACCGCTTATATGACCGTCTATGTGCAACTCAAAATTGCATAATTTGCCCCAGTGGTAGAGACGGTGATTGCATGAGCTCGGGTATAGTTTATCTGATCTCCTGTGAGACGTGTGGTGACGAATACATTGGCGAAACGGGTAGACCCCTCTGTGTCCGCATGAAAGAACACCTAGCCGGCAAAAATAGACCAAATACCCCGCTAGGCACGCATAGGACCCAGAGACATAACGGGGACGACTTCGAAGTATGTGTCACGATCCTCGCACGCGAATCAAGAACACAGGCGCGAGAAACTCTCGAGGCACTCTGGATTAATTCCAGAAATCCGAAAATGAACCTCAGGGAAGAATGCCTCATTATCACGCGTGATATAGGGCAGTATATAAAACTGCTGAAGTGAGGGGCACATTATACTTCCACGTGATTTCTGTGCGGTTGGTCTCTACGTGACATACTTAGTGGAAACCTCATAGAAAGCGGTGAGTGTGCAAAGCTGTGTTCAAAGTGATTGAAATCTTGGTTTGGGGTTTCTTTGTTTGGTTATGGAGGCGTCTGGCCGAGTAGATTGCATTGCTATCGACTTGACCTTTCCAGGCTCTGGAGGAAGGCGAAATCCGCCGAAACGTCAGATTAGTCGTGAACAAAGAATAATAACACCTCGCGTTTGCTCAACAAAAATACGAAGAAAATCACTTGATCAATGTCGAGGTTAATAGAAAGTCGGTCGTGGCAGTTACTTTCACATACAGTTTTGTAAGCTGTATGTTAAAAAGTTATAACAGGCCAATTATGCTCCCATAAGGCGTTACAGTGTTTTTTAGAGCATACCTGGAAAACGATTGTTGGAGGCAACACAAAAAAAATGAGTGGGCTTTATTTTCCCGACATCAAACAAGCGTTTAATAAGGCAGCGTTGTTTAGGGCGACACAGAAGAGGTGCCAAAATTTCAGGGTCATTCTAGGCTGCTTAAATCGCAATGGAGTAAAGTGACGGACGATCTGAACTTACAACACATGAACACTAACATCTGTGTTCTCGAAAAAAGACTAGATTATGCAAATAGGAATGATAAAATGCAACGTTATCAGATTAGTCGACTCGAAAAGCCGCCACCCATTTAACACCGTCTATGACATCGGAAAAAATGGTTTCTCAGAACATGCGACTGTGGAGGAGTCGACAGCGCCGACATTTTTGTCAACACGAGTTTTGCTATAAAAAACGGTTTATTCGAACATTTAGCAACCCAAATCGAAGGGTTGCGGTTGAGGAAGTCCAAGCGTACTATCCTGACTTACAGAAGTTGCACGGAGAGCACTAAACATCCTTTGTGGTTACCTTTGAAAATTTCGTCACTATGATCAAACCTAGAAAAAAGTCTGAAAATCGTCAAATTGGAACACCTGTGTCACCTTTAACCCCGTTGATCGTCGAGTGACTCGAACGAGTGCCAGTAAACCTTCTATTTTTCCTTGTCGCGTGCAAGAGTAGCCCAGTTGGTTCTGCATGCTCTAGGGACTCGTCCAGCATCATATCTTTCCTCATGGCTTTTTGTGAAAAACTCTGACCATCGGGTCGGTAGTCTTCCTGCAGTACGTTTGACCTCCCGAGGAATCCAGTCACTATCGGCTCTTGTCAATCGGTTGTCATTCATACGCATTCCGTGTCCGGTCAACCTTATCTTCGACTGCTTGGCGCACAGAGCCGCATCTTTAATTTTTGATCCTTGACGCAGATACGCAGATCGGGGCTTCGGATCCCAACCTTTACTTGCGTGACACGAGATACTCCTAGCATCGTCCTTTCGACTGCGTGTTCAATAACGCTTAGTGAATTTCGTCCTCTTTAAGCAGCGACAGCGACCACGTTTCTGAAGCTATGTTAACACAAGAAGTACTGTTGAGTCGAAAAGGTGGGTGGCACGGAGTCGGCTGCTTACTGTTTCCCTCACTATATCCTCAATCCTCCTGAAAGCTCCCCAAGCAGCTCGCTTCCTTCTGCCCAACTCTGGAGCTAGGTCGCTCATCATATTGATTTTCCGACCTAGATAAATATAATTTGAGTATTCGGAGATATTCGTTCCCTTAAGCGTTGGAGCATACGAAGCCAATCCGTTCCTCATAAACATTGTTTTTGTGAGATTTAATCGAAGACCAATCTTTCCACAGGCTTTATCGAAGTCGGCAAGCATACGTTTTCCTTCACTAATGATTGGTTTTATAAGAAAGATGTCATCAGCAAAACGAAGATGACGTAACTCTCAACCATCGATTTTCACTCCCATATTTATCCATTCCAATGTTTGCATGACGATCTGGAGGGTGGCGGTGGATAATTTGGGCGAGATGGTATCGCCTTGCCTAACTCCTCTTTTAACGTCAATGTTGATATCGTTGTAGAATGGTGATATCTTTGTTTCGAAATATTTGCACAGCTCACGAAGAATCTTTAAGTACTGAGTAGGGACTTCTTGACAATCAAGGAGTCCCTGACTGCTTCTATCTCAGTTGAGCCAAAGCCTTTCTTTAAATGGATGAAATTGAGACAGAGCGGTCTTTTGCACTCTCGCTATACTTCAATGAAACTTGTTATTGTGTGGATATGGTCCATAGTACTAAATCCTTTTCGAAGCCCTGCTTGCTCACATGGATACCCTTCGTCCAATGTTTTTCAGTCTTGTTTAGGACGACTCGAGTGAAAAGTTTGTAGATGAATGCCAATATCGTAGAGATCATCACCCTTCTTGAACATTATCACGGTCTTGCTGGTCTTCCATGGAGTAAGCAACTTGCATTTTCACAAGCAACGTGTGAAGAGCCGATTCAGTGCGTTAACAAGGACTGGCGAAACGTTCTTCAGGTGTTCTCGTTTTATCCTGTCCGGACCTGGTGCTGCTCGATTTTTCACCGACGAAATGCTATGTCGGATTTCGGAAGGGAGAACAGGTGGTACAACATATCTATCCTCCTTTATTTCATATGACGGAAGGTGGACATGGATATCAAAGGGACCTGAGTAGTATTCGTGAATGATTTTCTCCATTGCCTTTCTGGACGCTGTAACTGTTCCGTCTGGGCGTCCGAATGCAATCATCTTGGTTATGCAATCGGAGAAGCTTCGGTGGGCTTTGCGAATGCTTTTACCAGCCTCCGCAACTTCGACCATTATCGCTGCTATTCTCTTCCTAAGTTGTTCTTTTACCGCCTGTCTGCATTGCTTTGCATGTTTGGAGCTTAGTTCGCTGTTGCCTGCAGCTCGTTCGATTCCGCACTGGGGTATCAGCTCGAGTGTTTCTGGAGACAGACGTCTTTTGGTGACTTTCGAATTCTCAGGTTTCGTAGCGGTAAAGTGAAAATGTTGAAGGAGCCGTTCGTATTCCTCGTCGATGTTATCGACAACGGTATCTTTCAAATACCTGACTAGAGAGTTGAATAAGTCCCAGTTTATAGTGCTTTTGGAACTTCGGTTTTGGAATTTAGCGGCTTTTTCTCCTTTCCGCGAGAAATGGAACCTTGCATGAAGGAGACGATGGTCTGATCGCGTGTAGAATTTTGGGAGAACAGCGACATCGGATAGGCAAGACATTCGGTTTACTATTATGTGGTCTGCTTCGTTATGGTACTCTCCACTAAGAGACTCCCACGTCCATCGTTGAGTGTGGGGCTTCTGGAATGGCGAGTTACCATGGATAGTCATGGCCATCATGATAAACTCAGAAAACAACTCACCCTGTTTGTGCTGTTTTCTTACCCGTCAGCCCCAATGTGACGTCTTTCAAATGTTTTTCTTTATCCAATCTTGGTGTTAAAATCTCTTGCGATGACGTCGAAGAATGAATGGTCTCCTGTGTAGATCCTCTCCAAGTCCACATAGAACGCTTCGACTTCTTCTTCGCCATAGCTTGATGTCGGCGCGTAGACGACGAATATTGTCAGAGCCGGTTTTGATCCACATCATTTTGATCGTAAACATCCGTTTCCGGTTGTTAATTGTTCGAATGGATCGAAATTCATGGTCAAACTCGTGTTGACGAGAACGCCGACGCCGCCGAACGTCGCTTGTTCTGAGGAACAGTTCCTCTGCGATGTCATAGACGGCGTTCAATGGGTGGCGTCGTCTCGTCTCGGCCGTGCCGATTTTGTCGTACCTAATCCTTCTTGCTTGAATGAGCAAGTCTTCTATCCAAGACTCTGATGCAAGTGTACGTGCATTGTAGGTACAGACTGTCACGTTAGTTTTTTGCGATCCAGGCAGCTTCCATTGGAGCTGAGATTTTAGCAGCCTCTCCATACTCGTCCTACCCAACGTTTTCGAATTGGGGTCCTTTCCGGCTCAGGGAGTAAGGCCCTTTTTTTACTGTGTTTGGCATTTTGATACCCACGTTAGCTTGTCAGGCTCTCCCAGAGTGAACATGGAGCTTATTTGTTGGAGACGACTCCTAACCGCTTCCCATATACTCCCTTGTCACTTGATTGCAAACTTTTGTCTGAATTGACTCATAGAATACAATCCACATAAAACAGGACGCACCCACACACGCATGCCTGAATGCGTCTATCAAATATTGAATGCATGTGCCAAATCGGCGCAGAAGAAACACCGAGCTCATCCCCTGGATCCACCTGCGTCTCAGGAAAACATGCGGTCGCTTTTAGGTCGCGATTAACCTGCTATCCGCCATCTGAGGGCGCGCCACGTAGTCTTGCGACTAAACGCTCGAGGTACCTCATATGAGGACGAATTGAAACACACGGTTTATAATTTAAGGAGAAACGTGGGCAGCGGTCTGACTTTATTACGACGACCGAAACAACTCATGGTACTTGACAATTGCAGAAGCCCCACTTTGGAGGCAGACTAAGGAGTCTCCCAATGGAATGTTCATGATGAAAAAAGCCACACCATAGTAAATCGAAAGATTTGCTTTACTTATGTCACTTTTCTTCCAAAATTCTTTACCTGATCAGGCCATCTCATCTTTTGTGCATATTTTATTTCTCGAAGAAATGAGAAGAAGCCACTGAGTTCGAAAAACGAAGTATCAAAACCACTTTAAATTGGAATTTATTCAATTCGTTAGTCCGCTCTTCGGAGGCCTCGGGTTTTGATAACATCGACAATCAACTTATTCGTGATCTCCACGTTAGTGCTATAAAAGCTGAGAGTTCGAATGTTGCCAAGAAAAGTCTGTCTCCAGATTAGCTGATACACTAGCGTGGATTCACACGAGCTACAGGCAACAGCAGACTCACGTCCGAACTTGCAAAACTGTGCGAATGGGCGATAAAAGGTCTTTAAAAAAAGGAGGATCGAATAAGATTGAAACTGGAAAAAGCACTCGCAGGGTCCAACGATGCTTTGCCAGTTGCAAAATGAAGGTGACTGTACTCTTACAACCAGACGAAAGATTTTCAGCTTCCAGAAAGGCAAAGGTGAAAATCATTTACGATTACTAATCGGATCCATTAAAAATCCACTTATTTCTGCTCCCATAAAAAATTGAGGAATGAATATATCGCCACACCGGTTTTTCCTTCCGAAATCCAAAATGCTATTTCGTCTGTGAAAAACCGAAGAAGACGAGGTTCGGTGAGGATAAGATCTGAACATCTGAAAAATCTTCAGCCATTCTTCGTCAATGCACCGGTTTAGACTCGTTTCTTGCACCTTGCTTCTCAGAGTGCAGGGTTTATATTCAGTGGAAGACCAACAAGATTTGTTATTGTAGAAGAAGCATGAGCACCAAGATATATGCAACTACCACCTTATTTATTTGTTGTTTGCCATCTATAAACACTTTCGTCGAGCTACCCTAGACAGAATTAGCAGAACAACGGACGAAAAATAGCGGCCTGAGGGAGCAGAGTTTCGAAAAAATTCACTACAACGGACTATATTAAGACGATGGCAGCACTCATTGAAGTAATGCGAGTGTACAAGAAATCGCTTTGTTACACCTCCATTGATTTATGGAATGCTTTTCATTGAGCTGAGACGAAAGCAGTGATGGAATCCCTGAACACCCATTGCCTCTCTACTCAGTATATAGAGATTTTTTATTGGCTATATAAAAACCTCACTGGCGGATAGTAGAGTGGTAGTGATGTCTATCATAACGAGAATGGTGCTAGTTCAATTCCGCTTTTGCCCAACCTGCCTCTCATCCCTCCGGGAAAATTGGTACCGGACTTATCTGAAAAAAATCACTCTCTGCAATCCAGATGGAAACGCTTCAACCCGACTATCTCACGACTCCAGGGAGAATTGCTCGACCAGAATTCCATAACATTCAAGATCAAATGGAAAACCTCAAGCAGCAACCGTACTTACACGTAAAAGTTGGGAGATCTTCTTAGAGAATGGATGCGAGGAAGCGAATCGAATGCGAGAAGTGCAGAGATCCGCAGAGTAGACGTGAAGACAGATCAAATAAAACAAAATGAAATAAGAGACATATAAAGATTTTACAGCCAAAATACCATCATTCTGCAACGATATGAACATTGGCGTGGTTAGGCGAGGTGATAGCATCTCGCTAATATGATTTACTTCCATCCTGTAGAATGTCATGCACACATTGGAATGCTAAAGCATGGGACTGAAAATCTATGGCCGGCAATTACACTGTTCTTATTTTGATGATGACATTGGTCTTTAAGCACACAAAGCAATGGATAAGCGGGATGAATACTTCCCGCAAAAACGACGTTCATATGGAACGGTTAGGTTTCGTATGCCCCTTTCACGCTCAAAGAAGTAGATATCTCTGAATGCTCCAGCTTGGCCTATTTGGGTCGGAAAATCACAATTATGAACAACTTAGCTCCATAGTTGAGCAGGAAAAACGAGCGGCTTGGAGTGCTTTCAAGAACATCGAGGGTGTAGTGAGAGGAATAAAGATCACCCGTACTAGTGACCATCTTTTCGACTCTACGATCCTTTCTAGCTCAACCTATGTGCTAGAAACCTGGTAACTACGTAAGCAGGATGAAATATCGCGCAGCGTTAGTGTTTCCGCTGTCAAAAGAACGATGCTATTATCACCAGTTATCGTGCAAAGGAGAGAGGGGAGCTAACACTCCGAAATACGTCGACGATAAAATATCAAAGACGCCGTTTTCTGCAGAAAGCTGTCGTTAGTGACTGGCATCCTCGAGATGTCAAACGTAAAGCATGGAACCATCGACCCGAATGTCAGAATTCTTTAAGAAAATTCACTCTTTTTCTTCGATAAGCAAGATGAGGTTGGTATCGTAGGATACATTGGCATACAATGGCCGACTTTCCGGTGGTTTCATCTCTTTTAGAGCCCATTATTCTCCTCCAAAGGGAATCCTCCAAATACTGAGCACAGCAAGATTCCTTCGACTTGCACTTCTTCAATTGCGCGTGCATGTTGTCTTACTTGCACCAAGAGAGACGCATAGTAGTCGCGTTTCGATGTCTTGCACTTGTTGGCTCTCCTTTAGTAGGCCGCATACATCGTGTGCTCGCTTTCGTTTGATGAGGTTCGGTATTCGTGTAGATATAGAGGTAAACTCGGTGTTTCAGGCAGCGGCGAGCAAACAATACCGTTTGTCTAGCTAAGATAATTTTCTTAGTCACAAGACTTCCTTTTCAAGTCGGAAATATCCTGCTGATAATTCACGTAATTCCCAAGACCGACTTTTTATTAATCTCGACACTGATTGACAACTCACTATTTTTCTTCGATGAGAAAACACGAGGTATTATAGAATTTGTTAGCATCGTCTTGAAGAAAACTGTAGAAGACAGACATGGTGCTCAAAGAGTTCCTAGGCAGAGAAAAACCAGCTTGGCTAATTTTCACTAAACTAGGAAAAATGGAAGATTTACCTCCGTTACGACAGATGATACAAGTGCTAAGATCCGAATGTCTACACAAATTTAGTCCATCATTGTTGACTTTTTAGATGACATAAAAACGCTTTCTCTCTTAAGTGTTTGACGCTGAAATCTGCGGAAAAATTTGTGCTCAGTTTTAACTAAGTTATTTGCGTTTCCATTACCTACTTCTGTCCACCACTTACGCTATGTGTCCATGTCGTTCCATTCTGTCGCTGGCATTGGTAGCACTTACCGACACCGTAGTGAACTCACACAACCTCGAATTGACATCTGGTAGTACTGAAAAAAGTAAGAAATATGTTGCTGGCTCCGATGTTTTTCGAGTAGTGCAAACTTAACATGACACATGGAATGACGTTTTTGGTTAAAATATCAATTTTGATTTTCATGTGAATTGTTTCGACAAGTGACATTTATTAGAAAGTCTGTTTACTCCGTTGATGTTCCGAACCCGATTCGAACAGTGGAGCGACAAGACAGTGGATTACGAAAATAAGAGAACTATAGGTTGAACATCCCATCGATTCATTGTAATGCTTCCTTTCAAGACATTCCCGCGTTTATTGTCAAGGGCTGATCTTTTGAAATGGTAGTTACAAAAGGCTGTTTTGTTTATCACACTGGGCTTAGGTCTTCATCTTCTCTGCTCCAACCCAAATCCATGAATGACATTCTTCAAATGCTTTTTTCTGAGGTCAACATCGAAATGTGAGTTGTAGAGCGTATAAACTTTTTGCAGATGCCTTGCAATGCAGTATAAACTCTTTGTCTCGTCCTCGCCATGGTGTAAAGTTTGGTCATAGGCACCAATGACTTCCAGAGATGTCATTGGTCTTCACCTTTACAACCGTAAACGCCTGATTCGGACTCTTATGCTTAAAGGAATCCAGCGATGCTTATCTTTAGGGCATTAAGGCCGCTAATTTCTTTATTTTGGGATGTTTCGAGCGACAACTCCGTTTTGATATCATGAACGGCTTTTAATCGAAGATTTCGCCTGATCTCTGCGAGTTCAACGACGTCGTGCTTGATGCTTCCAGATTTCATCACCAGTCCTCAGTAGAGAGTATTCAAATGCCAGTGCAAGCACATTTTAGGTATAACACTGCTTATTTAGAAATTTTTGCATTCACTTAGTTTTATAACGCAGGCACGATGTTATGGTACCTTTCTAATGTGATGATTACCTTCTTTCGTGAGCTCTCAACAAACGAATGATTTTTTTAAGTTGCCAAATTATGTTCCTTTATTTGCCTGTGTTATCATTCAATCACGCTTATGTTACCACACATATATCCAACAAAGCTTTTCTTATCTGCTATAAGAACTAAGGTAAAGATGCTACTTCAGAGTTGGCTAATTTAGGTCAAAAACAAGAGGACCACTTTGGAGGATTGTTTGGCCTTTCTTAACACAAACACCACCAAGCACATAGTCAAAATAGTTCTGTGAATCTAATGAGGTCACTCTAAAAATAGTTAGAACGAAAGTTGAAAACGACATAATTGAATATTTTTTGTGGTGGAAAGTGCGAACGAAAAGTGCACCATAACATGTGGTTTTTATGGATTTAAAACACTCTAAATTCTTTTAAAAATAAGAGTTGTTAGATGGAATCTTTCGAAAAGGTTCTCCTGATGAAATAGAAGACATAGATACATGAAAAATTTTCTAAAGCAACCTAGAAGAACGCCAGCATCAGCTTCATTCTTTTCAGCGCCATCCTCAGTCCACTATGAAGAACCTAAGATGTTTTTTACATGGTATTACTGCGAAGTGTGAGATTAGTCCCGCACGTAACATCACGGCTCTGAGGAAGGCGAAGAAAGGGCTCATTAGACGAGAACTTGTGTGCTAATTACAAACTCGAACGAAGATATTACAATGTTTAACAAGGCTTTAAAAAAGATCAGAAAGGCAGAAGAGCAGCGACAATGATACATGAGACATGAGATAAAATCACTACTTCTAACGGTCCTTGTTGCTTTTCTAGCTAAAGAAAAACAACTTTCTGTTTCAGATGGAAAAATAACTCAGTTGCAGTGTTCTCGGCGGTAGCTCAGGTAATAAATTTTGTCGCATGCTACTAACTGCCCAAACTGTTTAATGTTTTACTGCTAAAGCTTTTTCATCAGATTCCTTCTAATGAGAGCTGATTCAATTATCTACTTAAGTTGTTTTTAAATTAGAAGCCTGATTCAGGTTATTAGCCGGTATAAGAAATTTTGGCTTCTACTCTTTGAGGTGTTTAAAGATTTTAAAATGGTGAACGATGTTGAGATTGAGCCCGATATCTTTATTGAAAACCGAGCAATCATGGAGAAAGCTAAGATTATTAGTTGTTGAGAGAAATGTTGGTTTCGATGCATTGAATGTCCTCGTTTTCCAGTTTTGTTGTAAATAATAGTAGTACCTCTGCTTCGCAACAATTCACACCGGTCTTTACAGAAATTTTTTCTGTGTAACTACTGTAGTGTCGAGCAATAGCTAACCGGCTACTAAGACGAAGCAGATGACGAATATCTCTAGGATTCCGACCACGATTGTAAACGTCTTCGTATGGCAGCACAATGTCTTAAATCGCGAGTCATTCGGGTTGAATGTTGATGATCCAGAATTCGCCATTTCTGTGTGCAATATATTGTGAATAAAACAAAAGGAGTAAGGCGTGCTGCTAAAGTTTCCAAGAGCGTAAGCAGCAAACAAGCCAATATGATCAAGTACAAACGAGACGTTCACGGGAAAGAAAATGAGGAGTGTTTAAAGCCTAAGCCTAAAGAAAAGCTCGAGAAAACATGATGCTGAATGTCGGCTCGGTTTGCTTTTCTATAGAACGAGTCTTCTCGCTACATTTTACTATTGGAAATATTTTCTAGATTCTCCTATCAGTATTACCGAAGACAACATTTTAAAAAGCGGGAAGTAGGAAGGACTTAGCAGTAGTGCACAGGTTAACAATCCCTTAGCTTTTATTTGCTGCCCAATTCTTTTTCATGCAGTAGACAGCACATCAGCCCTCCGTAATTTTAGTAACGGATTCAAAGCCCACCTGTAATTTAGAGCTTTGCTCACATATCACCAATCTTGTTTGTGTACAGTTTAGTCTATAGAGTTCTGTTAAAGGCTGGAACAGCGACCATTGCAGTAAAATACTTTCGTGTTATTTGTAGTAAAACAGAATTTTTGCTTCAGTGCACTGTACCACATTTTGGGACATGCTTTTTTTTGTTTTTCTCAGGTTAATGAAGCGTGCAAGAGTGATAAAGTTCAGATGAGGTAACGTAGAAATTTCACTTCAACTATGATAATAATACTGTTCTCATCGTGACATGACTAACTATTATATGTTGTCCAACAGCAGATTCTAGAAAAAGTAATATGTATTCCTGAGGAGCGGGTAACGTAATGGCAGTGATCCTGTTTGTTACGCAGCTTGCCCAACCTACCCAAACGCACCGCCCAGAGCTCACCGAGCCTCTCACACCCGCGAGGCAAGGATTTTTGTACAGGACTTGTCTGATACGAGCTCCCTCTGATCCATATAAGAATTATCTACCACGAATGTCTTAAGATTTTAGAAAATAGACTCGGCCACAATTGGAAGACATTCGTGAGAAAGGCGAAAAAATACACAAGCAGCAGCCGTACCCACACCCAATGAAAGAGTTCGAAATGCTTCGTGGATGGAGGATTCGAGGAAACAAGTCTTACGAAGGAAGTCTTGGTATGAGCACTCATATATGTAATGTCGGTTTATAAGATCAAAAAAATATATCTTTCTACAAACTATAGTACTCTGTGGAAGAGATGTTAGACGGTGAAAGCCAGACAGTCGCCAAATGAACAGACTATTAGTCTTCCGCTAGCTATAATTGCGGTAGCGTAATTCATATCCAAGTGGTAAAGGTACAAATACGTCACGCTTAGGCAGATGTGGTAACAATTCATTTTGTACTGTGGGAGAGTCATGGAAACGCTCGCTACTTAACTATATCGAAAGCTAGCCTAAGCAAGTTCGTGCAAGGAGCTGGTAAAATGAATGAATAGAGGTGTAAGTTATCGAGGAAAGGTCAATGAGATTACCTGTAAGTGCTGCTTCACTAATGTTATTTTCATTTCCTTTTCTTTGTCTGTTGTAAAATTGGTCGCCTATTGTAGAATGCCTCATTTTCACAAATCACCTGCATTCCCCAATAATTGTACTTAACGTAGCCCAAAATGTAAGCTATTCTCTATTTTCGACCGATATTTATAGAATTAGTTAAGTTTGGCTCGTTTAGTTTTGTGCTGAGCAAATATAGGAAAGAATGAGCCAATTAATATCGGTTGCCTCAGAGTAATGTACCATGAACCGGTACGAGTTGACGTGTTCACACACTTTTTGCATTTTTAATTTGATCTACTGCCAATCCCTTACGAAGACAAGTTCTATGGCGTACGTTGAAGCAAGCGCCGCTCCATAAGAAATTCGATTCCTGAATTCTGCTGGAAGTATGACTGAAATTTCAACTAGTAGCACAACAGCCTCGTGTCGACACCTTTTCGAATGCCGATAGCACGACGTAACACTTCTCAGAGCATATTTAAACATAACACTGGGAAAACTGTCGAGGAGGTAATGACAGGATAAGTGGTTCAAAAGTTTTCTATCTGGACAACTGGGATATTGAGAAAGTAGAAAAGTTCAACAAATGAGTGCAACATCGTGGTTGACTTTTCTTAGATTGCATGACATTTAACGGTTATTCAGGTGCTATTCTCTCCACGCAACAACAATAAACAGCTGCCACCATAGTCCTGTCAGATTTATGTAGTCAAGAATTACCACGAAATTTTGTTAACTTCGACACTTTTATCCAAGCCAACGCTACGGCATCAACAGATCTTTTGTGGAAGACTGAATAATGTCCACGCCGTTGAGGTTGACCGTGCTTATGAAAAACATACAGTTGTTGCAAAATTTGTTGGAAAAATGAATCTGAAAAACCCTCAAACTATCAAAATGCAAAAAACATTTTCATGTATCCAAAATTGGTCAATAGAAGCGACCTAACACAATAACTCGCCTACCACATTCATCAAATCTTGGCCAACGCACTTCCAGTTAGAGTCTGCTCACAGTTGTGAGCTACCGCAAACTTGAATAGGGTATACAGTAATAGAAACTGACAATTTTTTATTTGAAAATGTATTTTTCAGCTTCAAGATAAAAAAGGAGCTATCATATTTTCACCGACAGTGAAAAAAAATTCGGAGTAGTCAAATAGCTTGAGCCTAAGCAGAGTAGCCAAGGATTATAATTCCATATAGGTGATGACTATCCATAAGCAGCGCTGTTACGCTATGCAGCGTCCATTGATAAATAGATAGATTACTGCTATCTCTTTTAATAAAGTGGAGATCACTGTATCTTAAACGCTGCAGTGCCTTGTGTTAACTGACTTGAGATAGTTCACAAAAAGGATATCCGTGAAACATTCTTGCAATTTTTTAAGACTATTATGCATAGTTAAATTATTGATATTTTAGAACAGTAACATATTTCAACTACACTTAGTTACTAATCAACAACATAGATCAGAATCACAAAAACTACTGATAAAGCAGCCCTTAAAAAACGTATGTGGGGAAGTGTCATATTGTTGAGACGATTAATTCTATTAGAAAGACTGAGCCGATCAAAAAGATTTTAATAACAAGTCAGGCGTAGAAAGCTGATGCAAGTGAGCAAAGGTTCAGCAGTGATTGTATGAATCTTTAAAAAAATAATTGTAATCAGCAAGCATTGAAATCATGCGTCGCTACAAGTCACTCAGAGCTTTCGAGCTCCATAGAAACCGAGAAGCACTCGACGCTGCATACGCAGTTATCTCGGGAGCCAATAACTGCCTGGACAGCAGATTATCACTGAATAATCCGCACTCTTCTTGTATATGCATAGAGGGCAGCTCTTCAATTTGTTGGAGGAAATAAACAAAATCTAAGTAAAGGAAACTCTGTCTGAACTTCTTCAATTATTAAGGAAGCACAAGGCTGGTAAAAATTGACGTCTTCTTCCCCTTTAAGGCTTGACTGAACCGAGTCGGTGGTCCACAGTTGGTCGTTGTCGCGAATTGGTTGTCCAGTGCCGCAATGAGTCGACACCCGTGGAATGAGTACCTCCTGAATGGAGAACTTCATTCGGTGGTGCGTTTCCATACAGAATCGGTGTTGATCGATTTCCACCTACAGTATATTGTTTTTGCCAAGGTTTAATTATAGTCTTTTTATAACTAACTGCATCCAAACTCACAATGTTAGCCTTTTATTTACTGCTTTTTACAAATTTTCAAGGCATGGTATTATTTCTGAAACAAAAAACATCATTATTTCACAAATAATCCCCAGCAGTGAAAAACTTGTACAAGGTTTGTAAAATAGTAGCCTCAGCTTAACCGGGTTCGTTGCCGATTTAAGCTTCCCAGATCAATCCTGTTGACGGGTGATTGCTGATGGCAAAAGATTGATAGAACTAGCTGAGAGACAGGCGAAACGAAGGACTCGCATAGTGTGGTGGTGAACGCGTTACTCTCCGGAAAGGACAATAACGCGTTCGTTCCCCACCGCAGACACCCGCGGTCCGGAGTTTTGCAAATATCTCAGCATCACTGTGGTTACATCTAAACTGTTCAGTAGTGGAAAGCACAGGTGATGTCGAACAACATATTTTATTTCATCTTAGTAGCTGAGAGACAGGCGAAACGAAACACCGAACACCACTTTTAAGCACTAACGACCCATTTTTGAGCAAAACGAGACCTACTCTTTTGTTAAGGTTTTTAAGCGTTCCATCGGTTATTAGTTGATGTTTAATTGCCAATTATCAGATACCTTCATGAAAATTTATTTTTTTCAGAAATGAACGAACTCTCCCGTTGGACAAAGAAATCACTTCACGGCGTGATATATAAGGAAGTCGACCACGCCCTGATGAGCAGGTGATGGTGTCTCCTTGGTATCTCAACGGCGCCATCAATGTGTACCGAATCCGACCACCGTCTTTTTCGTGAGAAGGTTCGATTCGACCATAGGCTGTAAAAGAACTTCGTCATCGTCTATGAAGAACAGAAGAAGTCGTCTATGACGAGGGTTTTCTCAATAAAATCCTCTCTTCATATTACTGGAGGAATGGAATAGACCAGGCCGCAGACTACAATCGGACTGTCGAATCACTTAAAACTTGTGCCGCTTCCGCGCTACCCCTTCAAACAAAGACAAATAGAACCGTCGCTAAGAAATTGCTCGAAGAGAGAAGAAAACTGGAGCTTGTTACTATTTTAGCACACTCAATATGGCCGCCGCTAATGAATGTCGTGTTCAAAAAATTTTTGCAGCAAAATCTACGTCGAAAAAAGTAGAAATAACACTTCCAAGCAGCAGCGAAAGTAATTAGTTTGAAAAAGTACTGCCGAGACCCATGGGAGCATATCGTCGTGATTTGTGATAAATGAAGATGAAATACCCACAGTTCCGCTCCATGATAGGAAATAAATAATGGGAGAATTATACACCAATCCTTTCGCTTTCACAATCTTCGTCGTAGCCTTCAAAATTCATGCTGGATTAAAACGGCCTAAAACTTCTCCCAGAAGTTGGAGTTGCGACAGAAGGCATAAAGAATGCTACAGTACTCGGATCCAATAATAATGTGGTTCTTTGAGCTCGAAGTTAAAAATTATGCGTGCTTCCAGCAACCATATCTTGCATTCGAAACGAAATAATTCCAGACCAGTAGACAAAGCTGCTTCAGCTTATCCAAACAAGAATGGTCCTAAGAATTCTGCCTAACTAACGTCTGGTATGCTTGCTGAGTGCTCCCTACAAGCTGTTTGCACACTCTGTACTAGCACGTGTGCTATAAAAAGCACTGGACAAATCACAGTAAGATAACCAACCAGGATTCCCAGAGGATTCTACCGTATGGATCGCATCCAAACCTCTTTGCTCTGCGTCATAGAAGTCAGTCGAGACCATCATCTACTTTTTGTCATAACCTTTGCCGACTACGAAAAGCGTTTGGTGGAGTCGAAACGAATGCCATCCTCATTGATTTCGTGTAGTTTCACAGTGGATAATGAAGTCGCTCGAGTGGTACGAGATGGAAATACGCACCAGTGGCAAGATCCTGTCAATTCTTTTTTTCTCTGACGACCTCGTAGTTTTTCCAAGATCTACCACCGAAGCAGGGACGATGCTAAGCGAGCTTGATGAAGATTAGAAAATAATTGCTAATTGCACTCTGTATAAATAGGACGAAAACTCATGGTACGAAGTTGAACAAATCGAACTAGATGATTCCTTGACTACAAAGACCACTTAGTATGTGTACGTTGATGTTCGTTGCTCACAGCGAAGAACACGAGTGAGAAATTAGGTAGAAGGAGGAAGGCACCGTGGGTTGCATTCATGGCTCTCAAAGACGCTGCCAACGAGCTAATAGAGCCAAAACTTCGCTCTCACTTTTCGACCTAGTGATCTTCCCAGAGCTTTGTTACGTATTAGAGACAAGAGTTTATGTGATTCATCAAAGATCACAGTTTTGCTAAACATTCGCACAGATTTCAGCGATGTTTTCTAAAAGTTAACAGTCGCTCACACTCAAAATGCCTAGCTCAGATTTTCGAAAGCTGTTTGGTTTATAGAACTCATGAAAGTATAAATCGATAACGAAGCACAAATAGGCCGATGATATAATAAGCAGAAATGGTAAAGAATGGGCGGAGAAGAGATTCCAGCAAGATGCGGACCACCCAAACGATTTGTGGCGTCTGAGTGGTTTACTTCGGCCATCTGATTCTACGGATGGAATCAATCAGAAAATAAAAAGTAACACATTGTGGTTTTATCTACAGCTTCAGCTTAACTGGGTTCAATGACGATATGGGCTCACCAGATCAATCCCGTTGACGGGTGATTGCTGATGGCAAGTAATCGATAGGACTAGCTGAGAAACAGGCGGAACGAAGGACCTGCATGGTGTGGTGGTGAACCGCGTTACTCCCCTGAAAGGGCAATAGAGCGTTCGTTTCCCACCATAGACATTTGTGGTCCAGAGTTTTGCAAATATCTCAGCAACATTGTGGTTGCATTTCGCTTAGTACCTTGCCCCTAAAAATTGTAATAGGCAGAAAATGAGAAAAGTAAAATATCCAAGAAGATATTGATTTTTTAGCTTTTTTAGCAAAACTCTGCAAGCTTGAAAACGAGTTTGTGGAAGACTTGCAAACCCGCTTGCCCCCTTAGAACCAGAAGTTCTAACCTCTAAACTAAGCTTCTAAACATAGTAGCTTTCAAGCTCCACTGTATTCTTTTAGCGCCCTCGATGTGTTGGAAAACAGGAAAAACAAGCCGCGTACTCCATCGTTGTTATCAGTTAGGTAACCATACAAAAAGTAGAGTAATAATGAGAAGTGAGCGCGTGTTGCGCAGTGGTCGGAAGCGCCCTGCAGTACACATGGGATCGATCCCTGTACCTCAAGCTCAGCAAGCCTTCCATCCATCCGTGGTCGGCAAATTGATGCTGGACGTGTTTGGGAGGATAGCAGCACTAGCTCGATACATTCGTTCGTAGGCCACCGCGAGTGCATGAGTGCGAACAGCCACCGTACTATGAAGGCCAAATATGTATTCAATCGCCTCCAACGATACTTGACAAAGTCGAATGCATGCGGCATCCCTCAAGGTTTGACCAACGCCGAGATCTTTATCTTTTATCCTTTAGTGTAGGAAAATCCCAGTTAGAGCGCGGTGTGAGCCGCTTTCACATTTCATGCGAAGTCCACCTTTTTCCTGCCAGAGTAGTATTAGATTTTTGCCATATTACGATTTCCTCTACTTCGCTGTGGTAGTCTTCACATGATGTCGATGGAAGGTGCTTCAACACCACCTTCCTCCGCGCGTGACTTTCGGGACGCATGCGACGAAAATCCACACTGCTGTAGTCAAGGCCGAACTCGTAATTAACTCGTAGTAGTTCGTTGTAACTCTCCATCAGTTAGAAGCTGAGATAACGGAAAAGCACCTTAAAGATGCTTACCTTTATCGTCCGTCGTCTTAGAAGGAATTTAAAAGTCAATACCGAAAGTTAAACAACGAAAGGGTTAAAGTGGCAAGAGCCGCTGGTTTAAAACCATCAGTTATTTCTCATTTCAAAATTGACTTATCAACATGTCACGTCCCGTACTTACGAAAACCCATAAATTAGTACGTACTCTTTCTTTGATGAGCTTACACGAGGTAGATAATGATATTTATTTATGTGATCTTATAAACTGATCTTCTTAAGCTGACGCGAGGTTGGTACAGATCTTCGTTGTCGTTGTCGTTGTCGTTGTTTTTGTTGATCGACGGCTGACGTCTCGGCGACTTCACCTTCCTCAGAGCTTGGACGTATTTTATGTTAGAATACTTTTTATTATTCGGTGGAAAAAAAGGTTAAAGTGTTAATGAAGATCAAACTTTCAAATAGACGCCATATTGAACGGAAAGGCCACTCACCGTGATGTTACG